>VDFB02335642.1:0-309468 GCA_007258455.2 Sequoia sempervirens
TTTTTTGAATCCAAAATATGTGTCACATTCTATGTTTCGTATACTATAGGGATTAAAAAATAAATTGAATTTTATGAGGTTTTAACCAAGTTAAGGTGGTTCAGACATACAAGTTTTTATATTTTTTAAAATTTGTAATAAAAAATTCATAATTAATTATTTACTTGGAAAAAAATTACAAAAAAATATGTGTCACATTCGGACATGAGTCCTCTACTTATATGTAAAATCTCATAAAAAATATTATCATTTTATTATGGTTAGGGTGGTCAGATAGACACCTACTTCTTTTTTTTTTCCTGAAATTTAAGTATCTGCATTGAAATTTCAAATTTTCACCAAATAGATTTTGTTTTTAAAAAAATTAACCTAGTAGTTTAGAAACTACATTCAATTTCCCACATATTCTATTCTTACATGTTTTTGAAATAATATAGATAACTTATTCAAATTTTTACGTCAAGTTGCCTAACTCTGATTTTTCTGAATTTTCATTGCCACTTAAGGGCCTGTTTGGCCCATCATGATCCTGCACATGCCCAGTTTATATGTAAGTATGTATGAAATGTGGATGGAATTTTGTCTTTAATTATGGTAGTTAGCTTTATGTATATGTTTTGTGGATTTTAACTTCTTGCAGCTCAAAAAGAGCTGTAGCACGTAGCAACTGGAATCTATAACCCGTAGAAAAAGGACGACTAGGAGAACAAAACAAGGGAAGTGCCAGATTAAGTTGAATGCAATAACTATTGTATGGAGACACTTGATGGAGTTGGTCATGCATCATTATGATAGGGAATAAAGCGTTGGAGAAGAAGAACGCTTTTTTTATTGGATTCTAAATAACTATTTGTGTGTTTTACATGCAATTTTTTTTTATAGGGTTTTAGTTCTATTAGAACTCTTCTTTCTTTTCAGTTACAGTATGACCAATTCAATCTTAACTATATACTCTAATATCTAGGAGTGATAGTTAATGGTTGCAGTTAGTTGTTACTTAGAATAAACTCTCTTGTGCTTGTAAATAGCCAGTAGATGAGTCTTTAGATAAGCTAGTTGAAAATTCAATATTTCGTTATCAATTGCTCTTAAGTTTTAGTTATTACCTATACAAGACATGTTGGTTATTTAGAATAATTTTATTGAATACAATCTGTGAAGAAGATTTTGTGTAATCTTTTGTGATGTGCAATGAATGCAGTTAAATTTCACATGGATGAATGAATCTGATATTTAGATTTGGTTCTAGTTAAGTGAGGACAACTATTTGAACATGCCACTCAAGGTAACTGTTCTTCACTTCATTTATAGTTGTTTATTTCTATTCATCATTGTTTCATAAATTACATGCAAGTTGGAATAGATCCTCATATTTTGATTATTAGTAATGAATATTCATGAGAATGCATGTATTTGGTTAATTTGTAGTACTCCAGAGGCTGGAATAATTTTAATTTCCAATTTGAGTAGTTCTGAGTTAGTTCTGTAATTCTTTATTAGCAGTAGTACAGTTGCAGGTTAAGCTATAGGTGCATGTAGCCATTAGCTCTAGTTTGTTTCTTTTACTATATACAATTTTTTAAATTTCCAATAAGTAGAACATCTTGAATAGGATAACCTAGGTAGCCTTAAGTCTCTGAAGGCACATACAGTGCAACACCATCACAAGTTTACAAACCTTGGGTTGACATTTTAATGTGGTCTTTACAATGTTGAGTGGACTGTTCAGCCAAACATACCTCTAATTTGAGTAGGTTCTACCAAGTTTACAATACATTAGTTTAGACTCTAAATTTTTAGCATCATTTTTGGGGATGGTGCTATCTTCATAGACTTGTTTTATGAGATTTCTTAGTTTACATTTTGTTTTCATCATTAAGAATGTTAGATTTAATCTTTTTCACAACACTAGAAGATACACTAACATTGTGCAAGACCACTACTATATAAAGCCATATTTCATGTATGTGGAGGAAGAGAGACTCTTTGGGAAGATTCCTTCCTCTACACGCCAAGAAGCCACAATAGAAATTGGTGAACCCAATACTCAGAGCAAGGGTAATACTAAAGAATAAATTTTCCTATCACCAACATCTAGCACTTAGACAGTGGGGACATACCAAACCATGGGTGATGCGTAGGTGATCTTGAACGACCAACCTTTGAGTTCCCAATCACCAATCAAGAAAGGGATATTGTGTTGAAGAATATCCCTCCTTCAACATTAATAGTCTTTTATGCGTTGGTGATTGATGATCTAGATACATTTATGTTTGAATTTGATGTCCTATTTAGAAGTTACAACTACACTTCTAATGTTTATAGGCTCAAACTCTTCCCTGCCACTCTAAAAGATGCAACCCTAGGATGGCTTATATGATTAGGAAAGGATGTTGTTCTTGATTGGGATACCATGAAGACAATGTTCTTGGAAAAGTACCAAGACTATTATAGAGGACTTGATAGGAGGAGACATGACATTTTCAAAATGTCACAAAAGGAGGATGAGCTACTAGAAGATTATGTGGAGAGATTGTAGTTTTCCTTGAAGAAAAACCCATAGAACAAGTTGTCTAAAGAATCCTACAAGTTGGTTATTTTGAGGGGAGTTAATGAGGACTATATGGATACCCTCAACCTTATTGGACAAGGGGATATCTCTCAAATACCATTTGAAGACATCTACAAATTCTACAAGAATTACTCCAGAACTTCCACTAAAAGACCAAGAGGAGATAGGACATCCACTATTCAAAAATCATCCATAGGGGTTTCAAAGATAGATTTAAGCAATTTGTTGTCTAATATGAAGGAGGACATTATCAACCACTAATCCATTCAGTTGGATACTCTCCACATAAAGAAGCAAGAGGAAGTTGAAGCAATGCTCACTAAATATTTCCCTAGTTGTAGGCAAAGGAAAGCAAACAATAAATGTAAGAGGGTGACTAGTAGTCAATAGGATAAAAATGAGAAACCTAAATTTCAACCACTTGAAGGAGAGGATGGGAAAATATTTTACATAGATCAAAGAAGGACATGGAAACAAAGACAAGGTATGCCACAATACCCTCTTAACTTTAATTCATCCTTTCCCATTGGAAATCATAATTTTTTTGTTTGGAATTCTCAACCCTAGCCAACTAATACAAATCAATGGTGAAACCCTCGACAATGGCCACAACCTTATCAAAATTGGAACTAGTAGCAGTCAAATCCTTGGTAACAAAAAAATTTCCAAGGTTCCAGTTACAATATCCAATGGCCAATACAACAAAACTAGTGGCAACCTCAATGGCAAAAAGGTTAGCAATGGTAGCAACAAAACATGAGCTATTAGTAGCCTATGTTTCCTCCTTAACCACAAAAAGTCATTATGCCTCCATCAAATCCTACATCCCATCCACCCAAAGCTACCACAAATACCTATCCAACCTGCACCTAACCCTAACAAGCAAGTCCAACAAGCTTATACTATCGAAGTTATGTAATACCCCACTTATAGGGTAGAGGTGAGTGATGTACACCTCAAGTCAAGGAAACAACTTGTTGGACCTTCATCTCCTCAAATAATTGAGATGGAGGATGAGGAACCTATAGTTGAAGCTTCATAGAAAACACCTTTTTCTTGAGTCAAATTAGGTACACCAAACTACCTCAAGCCTAAGCCTCATTTCCCTAAACACTTAGCCATTAAAAAGCATCACACACAAGCTGAGATAGACCTGCTGGGTCAAATTAGGGATATCAATATCAAGATCCCTCTCATCCATGCTATTAATGGCATTCCAATCTATACTAAAGCAGTTAGGGACCTATGTCTTAAGAAACCAGGAAGGAAAAGGAAGGATCCTCAGACAATACATGTCATAGGTAGCCTTCCAGATATCATGTTAGGGAACATAACTATCCCTAAATACATAGACCTTGGTAGTCTAGTAGTGGATGTTAAGATTAATGGGACCATTATCAAAAACACCTTAATAGAATCAAGGGAATCAATCAATGTTATGACTAAAGAAAAAATGCAACTACTTCAGTTAACCAACCTTAGACCTACACAAACAGTTTTACAATTGACTGATAGGTCAACAGTCAAGCATGAAGGAATCATTGAAGATTTAGTTATTGCATTGGATTATTTAGAATATCATGCCAATTTCATAGTTTTACAGTGAAAGGTTAATCTTACCCACTCATCCTAGGTAGACCATGGTTAGCTAAAACTGATGCATTCATAGGTTGTAGGTTTGGCAATATGATAATATCTAATGGGACTATGACCAAGAAATTGGTCCTTTATCCTCCAGCCCAACCTTAAATGTTAATCTTGAGAAAAATATTTGGCCCACTTTGGATGAGGAAGATAATTATTCCCTGCAAACATTGATGACTATAGAACACAACCCACTATTGGATGATCGGGATGAAGATGATCTCATTGCTCACATAATACATAATGATTGTGGTAGGAGCCTACAACAACATGACTATCTCGCATGCCTACAAGACCCCTTGTAAAGTATTATACCCACCAATTCCTCAGAAGAAATATCTTAGATCTTTCATTCCTTACTTCCACAACAGTGTGTACCAATAATTAAAAGCCTTTACCTCTCATCTGTGCAAGAATCATCCGAAGAATTAGAAGCCATGCCAAGAAAAATGTTGAACATAAACAATGCATTGATTGAAGAGCAACAAAATTCCCTACACAAGTGTTACAAGCACACACAACAATATATGCATGGGATTACCATGATATAAAAGGCATAGACCTAACTTATGTATGCATAGGATCTATATCAATGATGGTTATAGACCCATTAGGAATCCTAAAAGATAAATGAACCCTGCCTTAAGAGACATAGTCAAAGTTGAACTTCAAAAACTCCTTGATGTAGGCTTTATCTATCCTATATCTAACAGTGAATGGGTCTCACCTTTGGTCATTGTTCCCAAGAAAGGTGGAAAATGGAGAGTTTGTGTAGATTACAGGGAACATAATACGACCATTAGGAAGGACCACTTTCCATTTCCCTTTATAGATCAAGCACTTGAATCTTTAGCAAGGAAAAAATTCTTTTCATTCCTTGATGGTTTCAGTAGTTACAATCAAATAAAAATTGCTCTAGAAGATTAGGACAAAACTACATTCACCTGTTCTTGGAGTACTTATGCCTACTCTATTTCGCCCTTTGGTTTATGCAATGCTCCAATTACTTTTTAAAGGGAAGTGCTCAACATATTTTTTGATTATGCTCATGACTGTATGGAGATATATATGGATGATTTCACCACATATGGGGAAACGTATGAGAAAGCCCTTAGCAATCTGGAAAAGGTATTAAAAAGATGTAAAGAACACAACTTGTCACTCAACAATGAAAAGTGCTTTATGATGATGAATCAAGTAATTGTTTTAAGAAACTTCATATCCAGTGTAGGGATTCAAGTTGATCTACACAAGATAGAAATTATTTCTACATTACCTGTTCCACAAAGGCAAAGAGATATCAAAAGTTTCCTTGGCTATGCAGGCTACTACAAGAGGTTTATTAAAGACTTTTAGTAAGATTGTTGCACCATTGTTTATTTTGTTGAGTAAAGACATTGAATTTGAGTGGTCATCAAAGTGCCAACATTCCTTTGAAGAGCTAAAGAAAGCCTTGACTCAAGCACCTATTTTGAGGGGGCCAAATGGAACTTACCCTTTCATATACATACAAATGCTTCAAATTTTTCTATTGGAGTAGTTTTGGGTCAAAAAGAAGGTAACAAAGAGTATGCAATTTACTATATTAGGAAGAATCTTCAAGGAGTAGAGCTAAATTATACTCTTATAGAAAAGGAGATGTTGGCAGTAGTGTATTCCATCAATAAATTTGGGCATTACATTATTGATTATTCAATTTTTGTCCATACAGACCATACAACTATCAAATATTTAATGAAGAAGCCTGTAGTTGTGGGTATATTAGTAAGATGGTTGCTCCTACAAGAATTTGATATTACAATAGTGGACAAACCTAGTAAGGCCAATGCAATGGAAAATTTTCTGTCAAGATTGCCAATACAATCAACTAAAGGAGTAGTGGATGAATCATTTCTAGATCAACATTTATTTTCTCTAAATGTACCTATACCTTGGTATGCTGACATTGCCAATTATTTAGTAACATGGAAAATTCCACCACACTTTTCTCCAAGGGAAAAGAGACAGTTGGTACATAAGTGTTTTCCATACTCTTGGATATCATGTTATCTATTTTACACTAGACCTGGCAACATCATGAGAAGGTGCATAAGGGAAGATGAAATATTTGATATCATGAAGGCTTGCCATGATGAGCCATGTGGAGGTCATTTTGCAGCAAAAGAACAACATTTAAAATCCTCACAACAGATTATTATTGGCCAACGTTGCATAAAGATTTTGTCAAATACACAAGGAGCTGTGATAGGTGTCAAAGAATGGGTAAGCCAACCAAGAGTGATGAAATTCCATTGTAGCCTCAGTTAACACTAGCACCCTTTGACAAGTGGGGTCTAGACTTCATTGGACCAATCTCACCTACTTTCAACAATAAGGAATATATTCTAGTTTGCACCTACTAGCTAACAAAGTGGGTAGAAGTAAAGGCCTTACAATTTTCCAGATATGGCAATGTGGCTAAATTTTTGTATAAGGAAATTTTTACTAGGTATGGAGTACCTAGGGAAATAGTCATTGATCAAGGTACATAGTTTACTTCAGACCTTATCACCAAACTAGTTGAAGAATACCAAATTAGGCACAAAATTTCCACACTTTATCACCCTTAGTCCAATGGTTGGGTGGAGGTTACTAATAGAGAAACTAAAAGTATTCTAACCAAGACATTGTAGTTACTTAGGAAACATTGGGCTGCAAGGTTACCGGAAGTAGTATGGGCATATAGAACAACCTGGAAAATAACTGGTTTTACACCCTATGAGCTAGTCTATGGTAAAACAACAATCCTTCCAATTGAGTTTGAATATAAGACATTAAGAATGGCAGTGGAGCTAGAAATGGATCTAACAACAGCTAGAAAGGAGAGGTTACATCATTTGAATGGACTAGATGAAATCAGGATGGAGGCAATCCACCACACTGAGATAGTACAACAACAAAGGATCAAGTGACACGATCAATATATATAAAAAAGGAGTTTAATGTAGGGGATTGGGGGATTATTATATGATTCAAGGTACAAATATTTCAAAGGTAAACTCCAATCTAGGTGGTTGGGACCTTATTGAATCAATCAATTCTATCCTAATAAAGTGGTCAAGTTGCATACCATCGATGCAGTCAAATTCTCTCTTCTAGTTAATGGCCACAAATTAAAGTTGTATAAGAAACCAATACATAAAGATCATTTTATTTTCTCCTTGTTTCAACAATATGGTGCTCACAGTGAACCGGATACAAATTCATACACATAAAGTGATATCTCAGCAACGCATGACATATCGAGTACTTCAGGTGACCCAGTGATTGAGCTACACAGTTTAATCCTTGAGATCACTCAAGATTAATTTCTTATTTTTCCTCATAAGCACACACAACACAATTATAATGATGTTTATACTTTCTCCAGAGGAACCTATTTTGTATTTAACTATTACACATTCAGAAAGGGTCTTGATGTCGTGGGGACCTATAGCATAATAGTTGACAACATTCAGAAAGGGTCCTGTTGCTGAAGCTACCCATAGCACTGTGTAGTAGAAAATATTTCAAATCACTTACCACCATATTAACTGTAGTTCATGTGCTTTCACCTCCAAATACTGAAATGTAGTATCCATCTTTTCATAATAAGTACCTGCAATACGCTTCTTTTATTTCCTGCTTCCAATTCAAATTTTAAATATTTGAGTTGTCACATCACCAACTATTATCTATCTAATCCATTTCATTACCTTACATCGAAAAATTCATAATTCACTTACTTGTAGTTATTTTTAGTCATGTCAAATCATATTCAGGATACATGCTATTCATTTTACACATGTGGCGATCAATTAGTTTCTTTCAAAAAGTATGCAAGGTATGCTATCATAATTACTATAGATTTCTTAATACTTTCATTATTTCTTTCAGCTTAAATTAAGCATGTGAAATATTAATACCATTAATTTCCATAATTTTCCATCATAACCTTCCTAATCATGAGTTGAAGTGAGGTCACTTCAAACAATAAGTTGGGGGAGGGTACAACTTAGCCAATTTTTTTGAATTCTACCACCTAAACCAAATGCAATAGAAAGATATGACATGCAAAACCATCCTAAAATTACACATACTTTTTGTTGATACTTTCAATTTCAAATTCTCTAATCTTGATAACTTGAGCTAAGTTGAACCCATAACCTATTTTTGAGCTCAATTAAGCTGATACTAAGAAGGGGAGTTGCAACTATGGTATGGTAATGAAAGTGTATGGGGAAACAACAAAAGGAGAAGGGTTTTGAAGGTGGTGGAGTGGAATTGATATGAATTTTCAAGGTTAACACATTGAGAAGAGTAAAGAGTCATAATGGGAGGTGATGTTATCAAGAGAGAGTTGTCAGCCCATAAGCAAATACTAGAAGATGCAATGGTATTACTTATTTTCACAAGAGTGGGTTGGCTCAATTATTTCTTGAAATTAACCCAATTTGACAATGATATAGCAATAAGGTTTGTAGCCACATTGGAGCATGATGAAGCAATGGTGAGAGGATTATCAGTGGATGCATCTGAGGTTGCCTTAATACAAGTTTCTAGGTTACCTAGAACTGGAGTAGAGTTTCCATTACGTGCAGATGTAAATGTTTCTAGAGAGGAATTTTGTGAATGCGAAGAGAATTTGGACTCTCTTCAGAAGGTACAAAGAGGCTTTCTCTTCCATGGTTTTGAGCTAATTGTGCTTCATATATTGTTACATACCTTACCTATGATAGTAGGCAAAATATTTTGCATACAATACATTTTAAATTGACTAGTCACCTTCAACACAATAGGATGGTAAATGTGCCAAATTTCCTTTATAATACGTTAAAAGAAATGGCATCGGAGTATTAAAGGAATTAAAGTGACACTGCCTTAGCACACCACTATTTGATTTCCCTACTAGTGAAAAGAAGCTTGAGAATTTAGTACCCACATGTAGACTAGGATTTTAAGAAATGTGAAGATATTAAAAATTTACTAGAGGAATCGGTAGTACCTAATACTAAGCCACAAGATGAAGCTATAGGAGAAAGTCCTCATGTCTCACCTACGACTTCACCTATCCGTAGCTAAGGTGATCATGAGGAGCACAATGTGCCAGAGTCTAGGTCACCAGTAGTGGAATAAATTCCATCTTCTTCAAAACCACAAAAACCCAAGAGTAGAAGAGGCAGTACATCCACATCATCCATGCCTTCTAAAATAAAAAAAGAAAAATATGGATGTTAAAAAGGAGACACCTACACCAAGGTGTTTAAGAAAATTAAAGAAACAAGGTGTCATGAGAGGAAGTGTGGAGAAACCTGAGGAAGAGGAAAAGGGAAAAGAACAATAGGAGGAAGATGTCTTGTTAGTAGAGACAAACTCTGAAGGGAAGGGGAATATCCCTAGCAATGTAAATACACCTGTGAAGAGGAAGAGATATGTGTCTACCACTTTTGATTGAAAATTAGAAGATGTGTTTGTTGCTGAGAAAACAAAAATAAAGCCCTAGATAATCCTACCCATGAAGA
This sequence comes from Sequoia sempervirens, assembly GCA_007258455.2. Classification (NCBI taxonomy): domain Eukaryota; kingdom Viridiplantae; phylum Streptophyta; class Pinopsida; order Cupressales; family Cupressaceae; genus Sequoia; species Sequoia sempervirens. The sequence continues at coordinate 9,757 of VDFB02335642.1, forward strand.
CTATGAAGGGGGAGGTAATGAGCAGTTTATGGAAACAAAGGAAATGGATATAGAAGAAATAAATGTTAGGAAGGAGCTCCAAGAATCGTTTGACAAAATCAAACATTTGGAAGAGTTAGTGCAAAGCTATGAAAAGAAAGACAAGGAAAGGGAAACAAAAATACAAGAAATGGAGGAAAAATTGCAAACGTATGACCATGGTACTAAACTTGATTTGTTGGCACAATTGGCCATTACTAAGACAAGGGATGGAGAATTGGTAGTACCAAATCAGAGGCCTCCTCCCATAAGAATTCCAATTCACCATACAACCTTGTCACTTGGTTATTAGCTATGGAGGGTGACTAATGAGTTTACACAAGAAAAGGAAAAGTGGAAGAAAGAAAAATAAATTTTGATTGAAGAAAATGCTAAGATGTTGGAAAAGAGAGATATTGAGAAAAGGAAATCAACAATTAGAATGGAAGAAGTGGCAAATAAAGCTATGTAGATCATAAGATGCAGGCCTCCAACAAGGACATATGCACTTATTTTGTAAGAATTTTTTTTGAGTTTTTAGTTTAGTAGGTTAATTAGTAATCAATTAGTTGGGATGAACAAATTTTTTGAGTTTCTTAATGTTTTTGTTGATTCTACACCTGAGGAACATGATCAATTGTGTGAATACTATTTACACAACTATGTGGTGCCAGATGAAACAGAGTGGAATCCTCTAATGTTTGTAGGGGATCTTCAGGTAAGGGCACTAGATTATTATTATAGGAATGAACAATTTAGGGGAGAAATAATAGAAGAATATGAGAGGGAGAAATTAGTTGCTCTCCCCATAAGGAAAGAATCTAAGGACCCTAATGCAGTTATAGATAAATGGTTAAAAATCCTAGATCATAAAGGTGTAGGTAGAAAAATTATGAAACTAAGGACAATAGACTACAAAAGAATGCAAACATTAGTTGTAGGCTTGGGTCAACAATGTTACAGTTATATTCAAAGTAGATGGAATAACTTGACCCCAAAATTGCAGAGAAAGGAACCTCATTCCATGTACAATTTCACCACCATGCTTGAAAGGGTACACATATATATGAGAATTGGTGTTGATATAGGAATTTACTAGATACCACTTACATTCCACATTCCATCCACCTATGTTACTTTATCCAGTTCCACATTAGATCCGGGAGAAAGGTGAGGAATGTGAGAGAGCTGAGAATACCAGAATGAGACAACTTGCAGCTTACAAAGGTTTTTACTTAAAGTAGATCAAGGGAGTTGATGTTGTCATGGACCTTAGGGAGATCATCCTACAATATAATCTATACCCCTAGTGTTTTGCTTGAGGACAAGCAAAAGTATAGTTGGGGGGAATAATGGGTTCAATTATTAGCCTATTTTTTGTTTCTTGTATGCATACTTTTAGAAACTATTAGATGAAACTTTCAAACAATATACTCAGGTATACTATGCTATATTTTCGTGTTTATTATGCAACCTTGGACCCAAATTATAGTAATGGAAATATGGTTATAATATAGTAGCATTGCATAGCTTATATGTAAGTACGTATGAAGTGTGGATGAAATTTTGTGTTTAATTATGGTAGTTATCTTTGTGTATATGTTTTGTGGATTAAATTTTTGTAGCTTAAAAAGAATCGTAGCACGTAGCAACTAGAAGCTATAACCACCAACAAAAGGATGACTAGGATAGTGAAACAGGGGAAGTGCCTGATTAATTTGAATGCAATAACTACTATATGAAGATACCTGATGGAGTTGGTCGTGCATCATTATGATGGGGAATAAATCATTGGAGAAGAAGAACTCTTTTTTTGATTGGATTTTGAATAACTATTTGTGTGTTTTACATGCAATTCTATTTTACAGAGTTTTATTTCTGTTAGAACTCTTTCTTTTTTTAAGCTATAGTTTGAACAATTCAATCTTAACTATATGCTCTGATATCTAGGAGTGATATTTAATGATTACATTAAATTGTTACTTAGAATAAGCTCTCTTGTGCTTGTATATAACCGATAGATGAATCCTTATATAAGTTAGTTGATTTCAATATTTCATTATCAGTTGCTTTTTAGTTTTAGTTATTATCTACAAGACATGTTGACTATTCAGAATGATTTCATTGAATACAATCTATGAAGAAGATTTTGTGTAATATTTTGTGATGTGTAATGAATGAAGTTAAATTTCACATGGATGTGTAGAATTTGATATTTAGATTTGGTTCTAGTTAAGTGAGGACAACCACTTGAGGAGGCCACTCAAGGTAGTTGTTCTTCACTTCATTTATAACTATTTATTTATGTTTAAGTAGTTATTTTTGTTCATCATTGTTTCATAAATTGCATGCAAGTTAGAATAGATCCTCATATTTTGATTATCAGTAATGAATGTTCAGGAACATGCATGTATTTGGTTAATTTGTAGTACTCTAGAGGCTAGAATAAGTTTAATTACATGTTTCAATAGTTTTTAGTTAGTTATGTAATTCTTTATTAGTAGTAGCATAGTTGTAGGTTAAGTTGTAGGTGCCCATAGCCATTAGCTCTAGTTTGTTTCTTTTACTTTAAATTTCTAGAAAGTAGAACATCTTAAATAGGATAACCTAGGTAGCCTTAATTCTTTGAAGGCACATACAATGCAACACCATCACAAGTTTACAAACCTTGGGTTGACATTTTAATGTAGTCTTTACAATATTGAGTGGACTATTTAGCGAGACATACCTCTGAATTGTGTAGGTTATACCAAGTTTACAATACATTAGTTTAGACTCTATAAAATGTGACATGACAATCTTCACATGCGATACTATTTTTAACGATTGTGTCACACAAAATTTTGACTGCCATTTATTGTCATGCAATTGCATCACAAAAACCCACGAATGTATATTATTTCCTGTAACTGCACAAATTTGCTAAAAATTATGCTTCTTCACATTAGATTAACCAAATGTAAGATCAAAAAATGAGGCTTTAATAAACATTAAGTATGGATCTATTCAAAGCAACCACTAAGCTATGAATTCAATACTTAAACTCAAATCAAATATTTCAATGAAGAACAAATGTAACATAGAACTGTAACCAAAATGATATAATTTTATCTTCCTTTCTATGCTACCTTTGAATCCCCTACATTGTTTCTCTCAATTTCTATCCTTGAATATTGCTCTATGATTTTATATGTTAAATGTTGCTTCAAGCTTCAAATATTGTTTGAATGATAAAGGATGTCAAATATCAAGAATTATTGGTTAGCCAAAAACATGATAAGAAGGCTTCTTTTATAGAAATGCTTATTTCAAATGAATGATCTAAATGTAAAGATCAAAGATCAAGATCAACAGTCAATGTTTGTTGAGCAGAAACAAATTGAGTAGTTAATTGACCTGATTAATCCAATCAAGGGAATTGATTGGATAATCAGTGGAAATTTGATATATTAATTAGTGAGATTGGAAAAATTGGTGGAAATGATTGAATTAGTTAACTAGTGAGATTGGAATAATTGTATTAATTAGGAGGATTGGATTGAGTAAATAATGGAAGTGATTTGATCAATCAAAATCTGTGAGGATAATTATTTAATTAAATAATTAATTAATCTTAAGAGGAATGTGCAAATATAGATTAAATTAATAAACAAAATTTTATTTATTAATAGATCATGTTGAGTGAATATTGGAGAATTAATTAATTAAGTTAATTATTTAATTTGGAAGAGGGAAAATAGATTAATTAAATAATTAATGATAACTATTTAATAAAATTAGAAGAATAAGTAATGTTAGAGACAATTAAATAATTTAATGTTTATTTAATTAATTAGGAGGAATAAGGTTAAATCGAGACTTTATTAAATAAATATGATTTATTTAATTAGTCAGAAATGATGAATGAGAATGAATTAATTAAATAATGTTAACTCACTTAATTAATAGATGAATGTAAAATTTGATAATAATTAAATAATAATGTATTATTAATCATTTAGGGAAGAAGGGTGAAAGTTAAATAGTGTTACTCACATGTTAGGATACTTTAGGGTATCTACAATATCTATGATGAAAGAGTGTACAAGGATTTATTCACAAACATTATCTAGGTCCTTGGGAGTCTTCAATGAGGAATCCATCTTTCCATTCGAATGTAGTCCATAGAAAATAATGGGGAATCTAGTTTGTCAGTCAACTGTAGTGTGAAGAAAACAACTCAATTTTATAAGAGGTATATTTGATAGCGAGACTATTTAGAAGTAGGTCACAGAGGAAGCTCTAAAAATCTACCGAGAGTGCATTAAGGAGTGGTTATTTGACCAATTCAATGACTTTGTAAGCAAAAACAAAGATTTTATCTAATGCACAAGACAACTAAGAGGGGGTAAATCAATTGTTCATTAAACTTTAAAACCCTCATTAACATTTAAATCCTTATTAGAATTTAATCTGTTAAACTAATTTAGCATGAAAGTAAATTATAGAATCTGAAACACATCAACACCATATACAAGAGAAAACCAAATTTATGTGGAAAACCCAAGAAGGGAAAAAACAAGGTGAGGATTAGCTCATAATATAAAGTCATTAAAATACTGAATACAATAGGTTCACTACCCAAAAGAAAGAAGGGATCACTACCAAGGGCTTACTTCCAGATTAAAAAGAACAAGATAGAATATAATGAGAAATCCATCTCAGAGAAACAAAAAAGATCCACCGCCGCATCACCAGTACATTCATTCTCTCTATAAAGAATGTAGACACCTTCTGCTTGTTGCTTCCAATAGTCTTAGGCATTAAAGCTCTCTCTAAATTTTACACTTTCACACTTCACATCACACACTCTTACATTGATCCTCCATCAATTCATCACACAAATATATCATCCTCAACCTTGAATATAATTTACAAGGCTGGCTATGCACCTTAAACATGCAAATTCAAATTAGGTCAACACCAAAACATTCCCATGGGGGAGAGGAATGAAAGCGGACCACATCACACCTTAACTCAAACCCAAATCCATTCATACAGACCACTCCACGCTTCCAAAAACATCGAAGCATATCCAAAATTAGTGTAAACACCCAAGGTTGATTAAACCTATGTTAACACCATTAAACATTTAAGTACAAACTTCCTTTGATCCAAAGATGACTCATAGAAAACACACACTACTTAAACATAATCTAGAATATTCCATCAACACCTTGAAATCTAACAAATCCTTAACAACTTTCACTTGAAGAACATATTCATTCTATGTACCTAGTTAACCTTCCACACATTGTAACACATGAATCCAACCTTGTAGAGCACCCAAACACAAACAAATTAGATTGGAGATAGATATGAACACCATAAGCACACTCCTAGATCCATAGTACCAAAAACTAGAATATGGAGAAATGTGGAGCAAAACTATTTCTCCCAGACACCACTACATGGTTCACACACTGGTGAACACATCTTCCTCTACAAAATTATCTAGAACATGAAACTTTGGATATAACACTTTTTAACACCTCTGATCAACATATTTGAACCACACAAGATCTTTGACACAAAAGAAATGCATAGAAAAATCTAGAATGCCACTCTACCACACTGAATATACTTTACCACACTATTTCCTCTTTTATTCAAATTTTCTCAAAAGCACTTAGAAATCAAGCACCACAACCACAATCTCAACATCTGCAACACCTTCTTAGCATCTCAACCATACAAGAGGTTGAACATCCATAACTACGTGCTCATCAAAGCAACACCAGAGGTTGACATTAGTGACACTACTAATGACAACATAATGCAACCAATCAAAGCAACTCCATAGGTTGACATCAATGCTACAACAACATAGTTCTATTGACATCAATGACAAAAAAAATTCCAACAATCTCCCCATTTGTCATTTATGGAAACACATGAAGTGAAAAACTATCAACAATAGCAATAGCTTTGATCACCAACACATACAGCATATTAGTACATACTACCCCCCCTTACACAAGCATCCATTCTTTCCAAAAATTTCTCTTTCTCCCCCTTTCTTCATATGTTTTTTTTGATAACTTTCTCTCCCCTTTGACATCTTTGGCAAAGGGAAACACATCAATCTTACATACACTTTCTCTGCAACTTCTTGCTTCTTCTACTACCCTCTCTTTTCTTCACATCTTCTCTGCATACCTTTTTATTTCACTTCTCTACACACTCCCCCTTAGGAGTACACAACATGCTTCACCAACTAGCAACCACTACAACCAACACAATTGATAGGGAACAAAATATGCATGCCTACTCTCTTGCAACAAAATGACAACACTTACTCCTAACTGCAACAACTAAAATGCCATTACTTGCTCCCCCTAAGAAGTAGCCCCCAACATCAATCTAAACCAAGGAATGAATCTTGAGATCCACTAGACTGATGCATAACCTTACACATCTAATTGACATACGAAGGGCTAATAACCCATAACTTCTCTCAGAGATACTCAAATATATGCTTAGGGAGAGACTTTATGAAAATATTTGCAACTTGATCCTTTGTAGGCACATACTCCAGCTTCACCTCATTCTCTTCACTCTTCTCTCTTAAGAAGTGATACCAAATTGAGATATGATTTGTCCTTGAATGCATTATTGAATTCTTTGAAATATTTATAACACTTATATCATCACAAAAGATATAAATAGGTTCATCATATGATACTCTGATATCCTTTAATGTTTGCTTCATCTACAAAACTTGTGTGTAGCATAATGCTACAACAATGTATTTTGCTTCTATAGTAGATAGTGACACCGAGTCCCACTTCTTGCTTAGCCAAGACTCTAACCTACTTCCAAGAAATAAAGCACCACCACTTGTACATTTTATGTCATCCACACAACTTGCCCAATTTGCATCTATATAAGCACTTAGAGAGAAATCAGTATCCTTTGGATACCATAAGCCATGTTTTAGAGTTCCCTTCAAGTATCTGAATATTATTTTAACTACTCCCACATGTGAATCTCTAGGATCTTCTTGAAATCTAGCCACAAGAAAAACTGCATGCATGATATCTAGTCTAGTAGTAGTTAGATATAACAGTCCTCCAACTATTGATCTATAATTTCTTTGATCAGCCTTAGGAGATTCATCATTTTTCCCAACTTGAAACCAATAACCATGGGAGTATATACTGATTTAGATTCTTCCATTCCAAACTTCTTCAACATTTCCTTGATATACTTTGATTGTGAAATGAATATGCCTTTATCTACTTAATTGATTTTCAAACCAAGGAAGAAATTCATCTCCCCAAGCATTGATATTTCAAACTCATTCTACATTCACTCTACTAATCTCTTCCACATTTCTTCATTTCCTCCAAAGATTATATCATCAACATACACAACCACAATCAAGATTTGATATTTTTCCACTTTGAAATAAAGACTTCTATCTGTAGTACCTTTATTGAATCCTTGTTGCAACAAGTATTTGTCCAATCTTGCATACCAAGCTCTAGGAGCTTGCTTGAGTCCAAAATATGCTTTCTTTAATCTATAAACCATATTAGGGTTATTTGATAGCTGAAATCCTTCTGGTTGTTCAATATATACCTCTTCTTCCAACTTGCAATTCATGAATGTAGACTTCACATCCATCTAATAGACTTTGAAATCCTTATATGTTGCAAAATCCAAAAACATTCTGATAGCTTCCTCTCTTGCCATCAAAGAAAATCTCTCCTCAAAATCTATTCCTTCTACTTGTGAGTAGCCTTTACACACAAGCCTTGCTTTATTCCTAACAACTTCTCCACTTTCATTCAACTTGTTTTTGAAATACCCATTTATTTCTAATCACATTCTTGTTTGTTGGTCTTGGGACAAGTTCCCAAGTTTGATTCTTCTCAATTTGCAATAGTTGTTCTTCCATAGCCTCGATCCAATACTCATCTTTGCATGCCTCAATCAGTGTTTTAGGTTCAACTTTGGAAAGTAAACAAAAGTTTACATGTTCTTTTGCCATAGTATCCTTTATTCTTGTTAATACACCTTTTCTTTTGTCACCAATGATCTGATCTTCAAAATAATTCTTTTGCACATACTTAGGAGTCTTAGGAATCCTTTTCAGACCTTCTTTCTCTTTAATCTGCACTTCTTTTTCCTTTCCTTCATCTTTCTCATCTTCTCTACAAAAGGACTCATCTGATTCATATCCTTCTATTAGCACTAAGCTTTTATGTAAGTCTTCATCCAATTGGACACTTGCACTTTCAACAATCCTTTTCAGCCTCTTGTTGTAGCACCAGTAAGCCTTGCTCTTTGTGGAGTATCCAAGGAAGATTCCTTCATAAGATCTTGCATCAAACTTTCTTAAGTTTTGTTCATCTCTCTTGATATAGCATTTGCTTCCAAATACTCTAAAATATTTCACAGTAGGGGTTCTTCCAGACCATAACTCATAGGGAGTCTTTGTACTATTTTTCCTTGCTTGTGCTCTATTAAGTATGTAAACTATAGTATGAATTACTTCTCTCTAGTTGACATTCAATATATTTTTCTCTCTCATCATTGTCCTCGCTACTTCCTGAATAGTCCTATTCTTCCTTTCCACCACTCCATTTTGTTATGGATTCCTAAGAGCTGACAAATGCCTCTTTATTCCATGATCTTCACAAAAATTGTTAAACTCAATAGAGGTTAACTCTCCACCTATGTTAGATCTCAAACATTTGATTTTTATATTCATTTCATTCTCAACAATTGCTTTGAATGTGTTAAAATTATCTAGAGCCTTTGATTTTTCTTTGAGAAAAGTAACCCAAGTCATTCTAGATTAATCATCAATTAATAGCATGAAATATCCATCACCTTGAAAACTTCAGATTTTGGTAGGTCCACAAAGGTCTGTATGCACCAACTCCAAATGTCCCGTAGTAGTTCACGTTCTTTGACATTGAACCTCTTTATGGTTTTCTTCCCAATTTGAAATTCCTTGCAAACTACATTAATAGGCTTTGTAATATTTGGAAGATCTCTCACAAGTTGAACTAAATGGATTCTTACTAGACTATCAAAATTGGTGACACATTCTTCTATTCCATAGCCAAATTTCATCAATCTGAGTAAAAAATCACTGACCATTAGCACCTTTGAGCTGATAAACATTTCCATTTATCCTTCTTCTTGTAGTAACCATAGTTTTGGATCCTTTTTTGATCTCACAACCATCATCCTGAAAAATAAGATTATATCCTTTGTTACACATTTTTACTACACTGAAAAGGTTATGTTGTAGACCCTTACTATAGAGAACATCATATATATTATGCTTGCCATCAAAACTGATTGAACCTTTTCCACATATCTTAATATCTATATCATCACCAAACTTAACAAGTCCACCTTCAAACTTCTCAAGTTTAATAAACTTACTCTTATCACCTGTCATATGATTTGAGAATCCATTATCAATGATCCAATTGTTCTTCTCCTTTCTAACATGAAAATCAGTCACCATTACTCCTTCAATATTATGAATTTCTTCCAGATCACTTTCCTTCATACATCTCTCAAAGTTAGCATAATTAGTTCCAAAATTTAGAGCCATGAACAAGAATTCATCATCTTCATCATCCCAGTAATCAAATTCATAATCAAATATACTAGCATCTTCTTGTAGTGTCATAAAATGTACACCTTTAGAATTTCACACTATGTTTGGGTCCCTTAATTAATTGGACTTCATCAATCCTCTAATTGGCCAAATTATGCATTTAAAAGCCTAAATAATCCTATTTTTTTAAAGGGAAACTTGTATTAAAAAATTGCAAACATTAATTAAATTTCCTTGAAATTGGTGTGTCCTAGGTTTAGGTCCTCCTTAAGTTTAGGACCCTAATTTTTAATATGTTTTTGGCAGCATTTTTATGATTCAAATTCGATTTTCAATTGTTGGCCTTTGATGTTTAATTTTTGAGAAAAAAAAGATTACCTATAAATACAAGGTCTTTTTATCAATTCAAATCCTAGTAGTAACCTAGAACTTTTTGAGAGACTTCACAATAGCAAATATTATTGTCAAAGGAATTCAAGAGAAAACTTCTTAGTCATTTGTTGTAGCATTCAAGATATCAAGCATTGTGTCAAATTTATCTACATTCATGCATGTTTTTGGAGCTAACATTGTGATGTGGGTTTCAAGCATTCAAGTCAATATTTAAGCTATCAAGTCAAGCATCCAATCAAACCATTCATGCAAGATCAAGACCTTGGAGAGATGTGTTAGATTTCAGTCCTTCAAGGATCTCTATTCAAGGGTTTGGTGAGTTGCAACATAACATTGTTCATTCATCATTCCTTCCATTCATGTTTCATTTCATTTCAATGTTTAATTACCAAAACAGGGTTTGACCAAGGCAAAACCCCCATTCACCAAAAGAAATAAAAAATTTACATCTTGTGTGTGTTTGCAAATCTGAGGTTGAAGAAGGATTGAAGATTGATCAAAAGTGAAATTTTGAAAAGTTGTCAAAGTTGTTAACATTGTCATCAAGCCACATAAACTCACTTGCAGAATTTAATTTTGAATTTTTGACTATGAAATATAGAGGAATCTAGAGTGAAAATCTAGGAGAAGAGGACTGTGAAAACATATTTTGGATCCCTATAGCAAGGACCATTTTCCCTAGGGTGAATCTATCCCAGGAGGACACTCAACAAGAGCTTTTTGTGATAGGTGCATAAATTCATAACCTTCTCAAATATGCCATAACTTTGTGGATTATGTTAGATTAAGGTTTTAAATTGATGATTCATATTTTACATTGCATAATTTCATTCATTTGGCATTTTTCATTAATCTCCCAAAAGTTCATTTTAGCCCGATTTACTCTATCCTCAGTCATAAGGAAAACAATAAGATATCCATTAAGATTGACTCACCTAAGGGTTGAAATTCAATATTTCCCTAGGGGGTATCTTTTTCCTAATGAACTAGGGAAGATAGGTGCATATCCCCTTTTCTACATCTCATTTTTAGGAATCCCTATTTCCCTATGTTTCATTTTGGTGAACCCGACATTCTTGCACTATAGATTTTCTGATTTGGAGTCCATTCAAACCCTAGATCTAGAATTTGCAATAGTTTGCATTGCATTGCATTAGTTTGCATTTCATTTAGGGTTGTTAAAATTTCATTAGTTTGCATCTCATTTAGGTTTTAAATTTGCATTTTGCATTGTTTAAAATCTAAAAAATACAAAAAAATTGCATGCATATTACATTGATTTTGAATAGTACTTGCATATTAGTGTATTTTCAATCATTCACATTCACAAATTTGGTCAAAATTGCATTTCAAAAAGTGTCACATTTTTCATCATTTTCCACTACATTCACTTGCATTTGGACACCAAAATCTAGAAAATTTTGTCATAGAAACCATAGTTTGCAACTTGATACTGGAAATTCAAACATTAGGTAAGAAACTCAAACTTTGATTTTTTAGAACCCTGACCTGGGACCCATTTTCCTTAGGGAAAATAAGTCCTTGTACAGGTTATTTTTCAAATTTATAGGTAGTGATTTATCTCTATTTACTTCATTTTGTTCTACAGTTAAATTTGGGTTTTAGTTTTAGAAATTAGAAAAAATTGTACCTTCTTGCATTAGGTTCAAATTGTTCAAATTGAGTGTATTGTTTGAAAATCAAAATTGGCATTCAAAGACATCATTTTTTAGGTTTTTACAATAAGTAAATTATCTTGTTTTAATCTAAAAATTTGTTATCTCTGATTTACATACTTGCATTGCAATTCTTATTCTAGGGTATTAAATTACATTTGTTTAGTGTTTATTCTCCATTTTGGGTGCAGTTAGGTTTGGTGAAACTTGTATGAGCTTCACAACCTGGTGTCCTATTACCAATATTTTAGTGAGATGTACTTTGAGACTCATGCCATCTCACACTACTATACTCGTCATGGATCTTGAGTTTTCCAACTCTTTCACTCATAGTGTTGATACTAGTCAACCCACTATGGACCATAGCTTTGATACCTCATTTCCTATGACCACCCTACCCACAACCAATGTGACTAATGTTCACACAATGATTACTAATGTCCCTCAAGAAGAGCTAAAACAAATGGATGAAGATTTAGATAAATTGCAAAACTTTGTGAGTTCTGAATATTTTGTTAGTACCACAATTCCTATCATAGATAACATGAGGAAAATACTTGATAATGAACAAGAAATAGAGAATGTGCATAGCCTAGCTCACATGATTGATAAACATGTTCCTACAATAGCTAGTTGTGCTCAAACTTTGGGCTACACTTAAAGTCAAGGTGGGAATCCAATTCCTCCTTTCACAACTATGATCTCTATTCCTACGTACAGTAATCCAATTGTTACAACAACAAAACAACCCACTAGAAATTTCAATACTACCTTAGATATTTCTACTGAGAATCACTTTAGCTTTGTGCATTCAAATCTCATATCTCCTAATCCATCTCCCCTCACAAACTTACAATTCACTTGCCCTCTCAATACATATTCAACTCCACCTTATTCACCTCAATCTCACAACATAACTAATGATTCCATCCTTAACCAAATCTTAAAAAATGCATCATCCCTCTAACAACAAATTGTCACATTGAACTAAACTCAAAATGGCCAACTATCATAATATGTCAAAAGAAACCCTTATCCTTTGAGATATTAAGAGCGCAAGGCATACAAATTCCTAGATTTGAGAAATACAGTGGAAAAGGAGACCCTAGTAACCATGTCTTCATATACACAGCCTTATGTAATGACTTCATTTTTTAGGATAAAATCTTGGCTAAAATTTTCCCTAGATCCTTGAAAGACACTACCTTGGAGTGGTTTTTTTCTTTACCAAATAACTCAATGCATTCATTCAATGAACTTTTTGATGCATTTCTTAACCATTTCCAAGTGCATATGGGTCCCAAGATGACCTTAGTTGATTTAGTGCAATGTAAACAAAAAAAAGATGAAAAGGTCACTAACTTCATCTCACAATACCAACTACTTTACTCAAAAATCAACATTAAGATTGTCGATGTCGATCTTCACAGAATGTTCATTATATTCAAGATAAACTTGGAATGATGAAATTTCCCTCCTTTACACACTTGTGCATGACCCTTCGTGACTATCAAAATTTGGTTAGTCATCATGAAGCAAAAAATCATTCTAACCATTTTGAAAATTTTGAAGTCATGCCCCATAACAATTTCCAACCTTTCAAGGAACAAAATAAAGGCTTTTTACATATAAATACACGTCAAACAAGTCAACATGTTAATTCCCAAGTGGCTGCCATAAAAATGACAAATCTATATCCATTTAGGGAAAGGAATAGGCAGTTTACCCCTTTACCCGATACCCTTCACTCCATAATGTTGCAAATTCTAAGTAAGAACTTAGTAACCTTACATCCTATTAGAGCCATTGATACCACTAAGCCCTTACCTCCAAACATTAACTCAAATTCCTTTTTTTATTTTCACCAACAAAATGGACATGATACAATGCAATGTAAGTGTCTTAAACATATTGTGCAAGACCTCATTGATTCTAATCACATCCAAACTGGTGGTGTTGATGATCAAGGAAATAAGTCTATTGCCCCAACCAACCAAAATTTTCAAATTTTTACCAACCCCATGCCAAATCATAATATCTCTTTTGTGAAAGCTAGTGATACTAAGGATGATGTGATGAATGTTGAAAAACTTCAAGATACAAATAATGACAATATAAGTGAAAATGAAGGAGACTTAGAATGCATGGTCAAATTCATTGATGTTCTACCAGGTCATAAGGGCCAAACCAAAATACCCCTTGACATTGTTTTCTCATAAAATTACATAATTAGACATGCATTTGATGGCCCTATTTACATCACTGAAAGAATCAATGACAATCCTATGAATGGGATATTAATTGATCCTGTGTGTGTAGAGAATGTGATCACTAAGGAATTCTTATTTGTGTATGAACTTTATCAAGTTTATTATGAACAACCAAAAACATGGATCAAGACACATAATGGTTTTTCTCACCCTACGATAGATTCTATCACTCTTCCTTTGATAGTTGGATCGAAACAATTGAATGTCTCATTCTCCATCATCTCATCATTGAACCAATTCCATGTGAAGCTTGGTTATCCATGGCTATGCTCCATGGATTTCATCCTGTTAGTAGTGCATAAATGCTTAAAGTTTCCATTTGGAAATGACATATTTATTGTGCACCATAGTGGCTTTAATCTTGTGTATTCCCTTGGGAATTTCTCATGGGATTTCTTTTGGCCTGAACCTATGGATATATTAAACCTCGTGAAGAATTCTTTTTCAAATCTTATCAAAAGTTTAAGGAAAAGCAAATAGAAAAAATATCCCTTAGTAACATGCCTCAACCCATGATTGAGCCTCCTATAATTGATGAAGACGTGATTGAACCCAAAACCCTTCCAAGTTACCAAGACCAACCCATGATAACTCCTTCGCCTATCTCCTATAAAAGACCAAGAGATAATCAAATAAGTCCTATTGTCTCTCCTAAGATCAAACAAGTTTATAAAGCGAAAGAGAAAGTGGTTGAGCAACTTCCCATGGTTCCTTTCATCCCTCCCTTATAGGACAAAAATAAACCCATGGTTGATAAACCTACTCCTGCACAATCACAACTTGAAAATCATGAAAAGAGAAATAGAAATGATAAAGAGTGTAGGTGTAGATGTCATGCTATTGTTTGTAGATTCAAAGAAGAAAATAAAACATAAAATTAAGATAAAACACCAATTGAATCAAAGCATGATCACTCTCCACCTCTGCCACAACAAAAGCAACAACAAACATCTATGAACATTGTCATTAGGCCTCCTGCCATGATTAATTTGGATGATGATGATGAGATTGCTAAGATTGATGAGGAAGTGCATAATGAGCTGAATTTATTGTTTTCCTCTTCCACGAGCTTAGGTGATAACAACCATGATGATCCTCCTGTAAAGAATGACTCACAATGTGTTGAACCTGGTGATGCTCCTAGTACAACACTTGTTATTGTCCCTTTGGCTAGATGTCTGCCTTCCACATATGATGAACGAGATTGGGATGTGGATGACCTGCTATAAGTTGACTTGCATGTGCCACACTAGTATTTTCTTTGTTTTCTTTTAATGTTTTTTGTGATTGCATGTGCATAATGTGATCCCCCATGCATTGTTGCTTGGTGTGTCTTTATATGTTTGTGAGCCTACTTTGGATGACCCTTGTCACTCTATTGGTGCAAGGCCACAAAGGAAGCGGATCTATCATGACATTCTTCTATTTTTATCTACATTATTCTATCTATCATAACCATTTATCTTTTCTTTGTATTATGTTTTCCTTATGGGGATGACATAAGGCACCAAGACATTTAGGTCTCTTCCATGTTGACCCAAAATCTCTCCTTTATTTTATCTTTCTATGTGTCATTATTCATTTGTGCTTGTTGTTCCATGAGTCATTTAGGGAATGATGATGATTTCAAGCTCAATTATATCATTGTAGCAAAGACATAACACTGACCCTAAATCCATGGATCCCTTATGTGTTATCTTAGGATTACATATGGGGGGTAACCTTCCTTTCATGATGTAGCTCTATCTTTTAAAAATATGCTTTACACAGGACTTTCCAAAGAAATATCATGTATTGGAATTTATTGTGTTTTAATTTAAAGTAAGTTCTCACATCATGGTGTTTAGCAATTTCTTTAAAGTGGGGGCATACACGTCCCTGCTCATTGTTTGCTTCAAAGTGTGGTCTTATTACTTCATGTGATGTATCTTCTTAGTGGTGACATTCGGTTTGATGTCCTTCAAGATTGCAGCCTTTCTTGGCATATGACATTCCTCTTAGTGGTAATGCTATGGAATGCATTCCCTAAGTTGTGAAGCTTTTATCCTCGACTAGTCCTCTCTTGGAGATATTAAGCACGATGTTCCCTAAGATGAAACCTTTCATGAACTAAGAAAAACCCCTTCAAATATCCTATTGTATTTAAAATGACCACCAACCATAACACAACTTTCTTGCCAGTGGAGCCTTTATGTTTTTCATGGCCACCAAGCATAACACAACTGGCTTGCCAATGGAGCCTTTTTCATGAGTGCCTAGCATAACACAACTTGCTAGACTTGTGACCATTTTTGTGGCACCTTATCAAAGTTATTAGGAGGTATAACCTGGGTATGGTTGGTACATGGGAGCCTATAGACCCGACATGACCTTCCCATTAGCCACTTTTTGGGGCTCACCTAGTGGACAGTGGACTTCACTAGCCCATAACTTTTTGAGAGACTTCATAATAGAAAATATTATCATCAAAGGTGTTCAAGAGCAGATTTCTCAGTCATTTGTTGTAGAATTCAAGATATCAAGCATCATGTCAAAACTATCTTCATTCATGTATGTTTTTGGAGCTAACATTATGATGTATGTTTCAAGCATTCAAGTCAAGATTCAAGCTATCAAGCCAAACATCCAATCAAGCCATTCATGCAAGATCAAGACCTTGGAGAAATGTGTTAGATTTCATTCCTTCAAGGATCTCCATTTAAGGGTTTGGTGAGTTGCAACATAGCAATGTTTATTCATCATTCCTTCCATTCATGTTTCATTTCATTTCAAGGTTTAATTACCAAAATGGGGTTTGACCAAGGCAAACCCCCATTCACCAAAAATAAACAATTTTGCATCTTGTGTGTGTTTGCAAATTTGAGGTTGAAGAAAGATTCAAGATTGATCAAAATTGCAATTTTGCAAGGTTGTCAAAGTTGTCAACATTATCGTCAAGCCACATAAGCTCACTTGTAGAATTTAATTCCAAATTTTTGACTGTTAAATCTAGAGGAATAAAGAGTATAGATTTAGGAGTAGAGGACTATGAAAACATATTTTGGATCCTTGTAGCAAGACCCATTCACTCTAGGGTGAATTTGTCCCAAAGGACACTCAACATGAGCTTTTGCTGACAAGTGCATAAATTCATAACCTTTTTCGATCTGCTAGAACTTTGTGGATTCTATTAGATAAAGGTTTTAAATTAATGATTCATGTTTTACATTGCATAATTGCATTCATTTGGTATTTTTCATTCATCTCCAAAAATTGAATTTCAAGTTGATTTATCCCATCCTTAGTCACAAGGAAAACAACAAGATCTCCATTAAGATCGACGCATTGAAGGGTTGAAAATCAATCTTTCCCTAGGGTATTTCTTTTTCCTAATGAACTAGGGAAGATAGGTGCATATCCCCCTTTCCACATCTCATTTTTAGGGATCCCTATTTTCCTATGTTTCACTTCTTTAATATAATAACTTCTCTTAATTGATTTACCTTTATTCTCCTTATGTCTATCATTTAAATATTTGATAGGACATCTTAAAGCATAATGACCAATCTTTCCATAGTTAAAACATTTGAAATGTAACTTACCTCTATATTTTCCAGTGCCCTTTTTTAGTCTCCTCAAAATATTTTCTTCTACATCATCAACATCATCTTGAATTGATTCTTCATTCTTTTCTACCTTGCCAACTTTAAAAGCAGTCTCTTTTCTTGCATCACTTGGATCAAACTCTCTCAATTAAAAAGTAGTTAAAGCACCAAAAAAATGATCTCTAGAATAATTATTTAAATCCTTAGCTTCCTCAATAGCAAAAACTTTATGGCTATAAGATTTAATAAGATTTGTTAGTACCTTATTTACCACCTCATCTTCTTCAAGTTTTCCACCAAGGCCTCTGATGGAATTGACAACTTCGTCCACTCTATGCATGTAGGTTGTAAATATCTTCATCCTTTGACATCAATAGGGTTTCAAACTTGGTCTTCATATTTTGTATCTTTGCTTTATTGAACTTTTCATCTCCTTTATAGATACTTTCCAATTTTTTCTAGATTTCAATAGCAGTTTTAAGACTTATAAATTTCATGAGTTCTAAATTATAAAGACCACTCAAGAGAGCATACCCTGCTTTTCCATTGTTCTCGTATGACTTGATCTCATCATCAGTACTTGAACCATTTGTAGGCATTGTATATCTAGTTTTAATAGAATTTTAAACTCCAAATTCTAGAGAAACAAGGAGACCTTCCATCCCAGTCTTCTAGAATGTGTAATCTGATCCATCAAACTAAGGAGCCTCCTTCTTGCATGCCATCCCAAATCTACCTCAAGAAATTAAGATTTCTTCTAAGGAACCTCAAGCTCTGATACCAATTGTTGAATGCACAAGAAAAATGAGAGGGGGGGTGAATCAGTTGTTCATTAAAAATCAAAACCCTCATTAACATTCAGTTCCTTATTATCCCTATTAGCCTTTAATTTGTTAAACCAATTTAACATGAAAGTAAATAACAAAATCATAAAAACATCAACACTATACACAAGATAACACCGAATTTACGTGGAAAAACCAAGAAGGGAAAAACCATGATAAGGATTAGCTCACAATATAAATTAATTGCAATACCAAATACAATAGGATCACTATCAAAGGGATCACTACCCAAAAGAAAGAAGGGATCACAGCTAAGGGCTCACTGTCAGATTAAAAAGAAGAATATAGAAGAATGTATAATGATAAATCCATTTTAGAGAAACAAAAAATATCCACCACTGCATCACAAGTACATTTGAATTCTCTATAAAGAATGTAGACACCTTCTATTCACTGCTTCTAGTAGTATTAGGCATTAAATCTCACACTACATTTCACACTTTCACACTTCACCTCACAGACTCTTACATCAATCCTCCATCAATTTATCACACATATATATCATCCTCAATATTGAAAGTAATTTACAAGGTCGACTATACACCTCAAACATGCAAATTCAAATTAGGTCAACACCAAAACATTCTTGTAGTGGAGAGGAATGAAAATGAACCACATCACACCTTAACTCGGACCTAAATCCACTCATACACGCCATGCCACACTTCCAAAAACATTAAAGAATATCCATAATTAGTTTAAACACCCATGGTCGACTGAACCTGTGTTAAAACCATTAAACATTTAAGTACATGGTTCCTTTGTGAAACAAATTTTTTTGTATAGGGTGGACTCTCTTACACTTCTAGGGTTTTGGACCTAAAAGGAGAGAGATACAAAAACCTTAACGTTTCACTCAAGAACAAATCCTTGAGATTCCAATGCAAAGTAGATTGAAATATGTCAAAGGATATTTTCCTAGAGGCTAAAAATAGATAAGAGGGGTTCACCACCAAGTATAAACTTGGAAAATGCAAGATGTTTGAAAACACACTATGATATGCAAACATATACTAAATGACCTAGAAATGATTATGAAACAAAATATAAAACTATAGAACTGAAAGTGTGCACTTGGAAACTAGAGAGAGATGGAATGGAGCTCTAGAATCTTGAAATTACTAGTTTTTAGGCCAACTGGGACTCATATGCTAGGTTGGGCCACTTAGTCCTACTTTGGGTGAATAGTGTTGGAACGGGTTTCGGAAAATGGGTACTTAGATATGTAAAAATCTCTATCAGACTCCTATAGTGGACTCATTCTCCACTAATGTTGACTTAGTCCACTTCTGGATTTTTGGAAATTCAAAGATGGAATCTATAGCTCTCAGTCTACTCTTCTACTCCTGGTTTAGATCCGGGTTTGAAATTGCCAAACTCAACCTGTAAATCTTCTCCAAGTCTTGTTGGCAACTTTGAAATTTTTGAATGGATTTGAAAAATTGATGACAACTTTTCCAATCTTGCTCTTTGAGAAATCTACAACCTAACCTTGCAAATCACATACAAAGAGAGGGAAAAATTGTTGTGGGGTTAGTGGATAGGTGTTCCTTGGTCAAACCCCTTGTTGGTAATTAAACCCTTGAAATAGAATGAAATAGAAAGGAGAATGATGAATGAACAAAAAATAATGTTGCAACTCACCAAACCCAAACAATAAGAGGTTGCAAACATGTAAGTAATGGCTCCAATGGATGTGGACTTGAACTCTAGATTTTTGATGTTGATTGATCTTGAATGAAGCACTTGCTTGAATCACACAACCCTACATCACAATTGTTAACAACATGATGCAACTAGTCTTTGACATGATTATTGATGATTGAAAATTCTCTTGAAATCTTGATAATTTTCCCTTGAAATGCCTTGACAGCTCTTGTAAGTGCTCAAATGCTCTTGTGAACAAAATTCTTGAATACTTGAATGCTAGGTCTAAAAATGAGAGAAAGAAACTTGTATTTATACTCAATTATGCAAAAATTCCTAAAGACACAACACTAAAGGACGACCTCAAATCTTAGATAGTAAAAACCCACCAGAATTTTAAATAAAATTTGAATTTTGAGTTTAAGGGGACTCATTCGCCACCTTGGGTGAGTGGGTCCCACCTAAGGGGACTCATTTGCCACCTTGGGTGAATGGTTCCACCTAAGGGGACTCATCCACCACCTTGGGTGAATGGGTCCCACCTAAGGGGACTCATTCACCTAGAATGGTGAATGAGTCCCACCATAGGAATTTAAAGTTGGTTATGGGATTTTGAAGTTTTAAATGATGTTTGTCGAGATTATTCTCAAAACTACACTTAAATAAGGCCTATGGATGTAAAATGAGGCCGATTAAACCATAAGAAAGCCCAATTATTAATGACAAGCCTAGAGAAATGTGAAAGTGTGCCACAACACTTTACAACACTTAGCAACAAGGCTTGGTAAATGACAAAAATAGGTTGTTTAGGTGAAATACATTAACAAGACCTTAGAAAATATTAAAAGTGTGTTACAACACTTTACAACACCTAGGTAAGGCACCATTGAAATCCTTTCAGTTCATAAGGGCCCAAGACCTAATGTGAATGTGTTATTACATTACAACATCAAATCAAGGCAAAACTAAGTCAAAATCTACAAGAAGGACCAAAATGAGTGTGAAAATTTTTGAAGATCCATTTTTCTACACTACACTTTGATCCAAATATGACTTGTAGACCACACACAACACTTAAAAACAATCTGGAATATTCCATCAACACCCTGCAATCCAACAAATCCTTCACAACAACTTTCAATTGAAGAACATACTCATTCTGTGTACCCAGTTAACCTTTCACACATTATAACACATGAATCCAACCTTGCAGAGCAAAGACATTTCTTCCAAACACCACTATTTTCACAATTCACACACTGGTGAACAAATCTTCCTTTGTAAAATGATCTAGAACATGAAAATTTGGATATAACACTTTTGAAAACCTTTTATCAACATATCCAAACCACACAAGAAAATCTTCAATACAAAAGAAATTCAGAGCAAAAACCAGAATGCCACCCTACCACACTAAATACACTTTACCACATTGTTTCCTATTTCATTCTAATTTTGTCAAAAGCACTTGGAAATCAAGCACCACAACCAAAATCCCAACATTTGCAACACCTTCTCAGAATCTCAACCACACGAGAATTTGAACATCCACAACTGCATGTTCATCAAAGCAACACCAAAGGTTGACATTAGTGACACTACTAATGGTAACACAATACAACCAATGAAAGCAAATCGATAGGTTGAAAAAAATACAATAATATAGTTTCATTGACATTAGTTACAACACAAACTTCCAACACCTTCCATGTGGTTTACAGGGAAAAAGAGGTGGCATAGTTGTCATATAAGGGGAATTGATCTAAGGGGATACTAAATATAGAATCTCTTTCCATAAAAAATAAAATCATAGATTAGTGGGGGTTGTTTGGGAACTTTTATATATAGAAGAGGGGGTTTAATATAAGGGGGGCTATGTCAAACCACCCATAGATCTTGAAGGTGAATTTTTTGACCCAAAATCCATTTCACAAATTTCTACTTGGACTGCATTTGAGACACACATTTATCCTCCCACCTAGTATGCTTTAGTAGACTTGAGAAAGTTGAGAAAAATAGTGTTTCTAGACCTTGGGAAATCATTGGTTTCTAAAAATTTATGATTTCATAAAAAAATAATTGGTGGTTATGTCAAGTGATAGTTTCACAGTCAACTATGGTTCTTGATAAAAGTGATAGTTTTGCAATTGCCTCTAAAGATAAGTGGCAGTTTCCCTATGAGATAAAAAATGATTTGTGGTGTTCTAATTTTCTCAACTCTTCAATTTCATTCAAGTTTGGACTTTCATTCTTGATTGTGAAGAATCAAACATGTAAAAATTATATAATGTTGATTGAGGTAAGTATATGTCATGTAATTGGGATTAGAAGGTAAATTTAATGTTCTAAATAGAGTGTTCTTAGGAAAAGAACAATATGGTGAGGTGCTTGAGAGTTTTCTAGGAATCTTAGAGAGTTAACTGAGTTGATTCAAGTTATTAGAAGGTCAAATATGATGAATAACTATTTCCATTGGAATTTTAGATTTAAAAATTGATTAAGGTATATCTGGTGTATGGACTATCTATCTTAGTAGTATATAGATCAATTAATATTAACTTTTGTTGTCAAAAGTTAATATTTTATTTGAATTTATTTAAGCACAATGATATATCATGTTTATATTCTACTCCAAGGATTTGAGCAAAAATATAAGTAATTTTAAGATATAACACATTTGGGTGGATCCAAATTTTTATTTATAAGCATTTAGAGGTTACTAGAAAGCAAATTTTCTATTATCAAATCTACAAAACATATAAAAAGAAAGCTAATTTTAATCAAAATTTTACATCAATGGATAAGGGAAGGTGATTGATATAAATACAAAACTATTATGGGGAAATCTTGAAATTATTGATGAACATGATTATTTTTTACTTCTTCCAAACTTTATTAGAAGACATATCCCACATTCTCATAGTCATTTTCAAAATTTAATGTATCTAAGACATATACATAATTAATAAACATGTACAAGTTTTCAATTACTAAATCAAGCATCTTCTTTTGAAGTAGTTTATTAGCTACATATAAGATAATTGACTTGGATCTAGATAAGGCTTTGCTTAAGAGCCATAAACACCAAATTATTGAACATAAAGTGTGTATAAATACTCAAATTTATTCTATTTGAGATGGAAATATTCAACCTAAAATAATATCCATGAAAAAAATTCATTAAAAAATATCAATTAAATAGTCAATAGAAAATTTATAAAATAGATTGGGATTGCATGAAAGTTAAAATTGATTGAATTGTATTGAAAGGTAATCAATTGGGATGTAATAAATCAAGCACTTGTAAATAGCCAATTAGTGGACAAGATATCTTTTATTCTAAACAGTCTTGAAAGGAAATAATTTAGTTAGGCTTAAATCAAAGTAAGTGTGGGTGAGTGTCCATATTAGAAATTATGTCATCTCTTATCAAATTCAATAAAATTCTAGTATAATATTATTATATTATTGTATATATGTTTTTATATTTTACATAGTTAACAAAAGGTTGTAAGATAAGGGCTAAAAGGAAGAGAATCAAACTATTATCCAAAATTAAGATCAACAAAGAGCACCCATGATCAAAATGATCAAAATTTTGGGATTATAACAAAATTAAACAACATATGTATCAAGTCAATATCATAATATAGTATAGAGAAATCATATCACTAAAGGAAATGTAATACTAGTTAAGCAAATTCTTTATGAGATTCTTTGGTAAACATCATAATTATTCCTTTCATCAAAATTCTCTTGATCATGTTTAAGGTTTTCAACCAATGGAATACTAGATTCATGATCTATAAAGATATATGTGAATTTTCATTTAGTTATGACTACAATATCATCATTTCCCATCCAATCTTTAGGTTTAGTCTTAGAACTACTTTGCTTTCCATTTTTTACTAGATCATCATGACTAAAATTTCCTTGTTTTATGAAGATCCTTGGTTGCACAAATAATTTTTTAGAAAGTTTAAAGTCATTTGATCTTGCAATACAACAATAGAGGAAGTGTTGTATAAGTTACCAATAAAATGCATATGCAAATAAGAAAAAATAGAAATCGTTATGCACATGATTAGGATTTTGTCTTTTACTCTTCAATAAATTATGTTATAGAAATAGAAAAAAATGCATCACTCAAATGAAGGAAACAACATAAAATTAGATGCATGAGGTTAATTTGCTAATCTGGTCACCTTATAGGGTTGTTGGGAGTGTAGACTATTAACTGGGGTTTTAGGTGAATGTTTTCTTAGTGTGTGAGTTCCAAGTGAAATGCTTAGGTACCTTTATTTTTTTAATTTTATACCATGTATGCTCCACATCATCACCACTTAGTTTTAGGTGAAACCTCTTTGATCAAGTAGTTTTCAGTCAAAATGCATTCAGTAGAAACTATTTAGTTGGCTGAAAATATGACACAAGTTTGTACTTTCACTCAATTGAGAGTGTGTATTTTCTTAGTGAAGTGAAAATGGTGGTTTATGTAGAAATATGGTGTGTATGAAATCAATCCTAGGTGGATTTTTACACAATAGCTAGTGTGTGGTTGTAATAGAGATAAAATAAGAGATGAAAATACAAAATTATGGTTAAGGGAGAGCTTTGGAATAAGGAAAATATTTGAATTTATAAAAAAAAAGGAGTGACAAATATTTTTTAAATATGAGACCAAGGAGATAAATGGAGGAAGTTATAGCTTCATTAAAAAAGATCTATAGAGAGGCAATGGAGAGGAGAGAAACTTAAGGGGGGGGGGTCTATTATTTTAGCACAAGAGATTTAAATATTTAATATTTAATGGTGAAGCTTTCTAATTTTTAAATAATGAAGTATCCTTTAAAAACTAGTAATAGAGGAATCTTGTGGGATCACTTATTGATTTTAAAAGAGAGAACCCCAATGTATGAGTTTTAAAAATAAATTTATGTGTGAATATGCATAAAATGATTATTAGAAATGTACTAAATTTTAGTGATATAATTGTTGTTAGGGGTTAGAGCTAAATTTTGAACAAAAACATAAGAATCTAGAGTTCTTAGTGTTTAGACATGAATGCATGGGGCATTGGTATCCAAGTTGATTTAGGTATCCAAACTTTAGGGATAGGTTGGGGATGAGTTCTTAAGGAATTTTCTCTAGTTTTCATAGACTTAACAATTGGTAGAAAGGAAAAAAATGGTTTAAATGATCATTACACATGACTAGGAAAATGGATAGAAAAATATGTACAAAATTATAAGCTTGAGAATAACTATGTAAGTTTTGACCTTCCATAACCATTAGAGTCATCTTGTAATAATTTCCCCCCTAAAGAAATACTATCATTTGTGTTGTAACACAAGGAAAATTATTATTATAAATATCCATTAGACATGGTATGTATTCATCCAAATCCAAATGGAGAGAAAGAAAATTACTCAAGAGTAATATGTCCTCATGCATACCACTAACACCAAGCATGGCAAAAAAAAGTGGCTCCATAGCTCATAAAAAATTTGGGTGAGAGTATACAAGAGAGAAGGATGGATAATTAGAAATTTTCTATAATGAAATATTAACCACATGATGAAGTAATATAATCATAGAACACACATCTCCATCTCTAGAATATGACATAAGAGTATCTAGGATAAAATGATGACACACATTGAAAAAAATCATAAAAATCAACAAAGTGTGCATGTATCCTATCAAGATATGATGACCTATGATAATCCATAAGAAATGGTCACACAATATAACCTAAGTAAAAGGGGTGGGAAAGTGAGGTTGAAAGAATGAAAAAAAAAACCAAAAGAAAGAATATGGCAATGAGATATAATAAAGAGTACATGTAAAACCTAATTATCTATATGTAATAGATCATATATATTTAGAAAGTTCATATTTGGAACCATAATATATAAGGAATAAACCATAGGGGTAAACATAAGAGGCACATAGGAAAATTGGATTCATAAGAAATGTTATGAAATTAA
Source organism: Sequoia sempervirens (assembly GCA_007258455.2). Taxonomy (NCBI): domain Eukaryota; kingdom Viridiplantae; phylum Streptophyta; class Pinopsida; order Cupressales; family Cupressaceae; genus Sequoia; species Sequoia sempervirens. Next base: position 35,805 of record VDFB02335642.1, read on the forward strand.
ATACTTCTTTACATACAACTCCAAGGAAAAATTAACTAGTCATCATTAACATTAGATATCCTAGGAATAAGAGTTAGGAATGATAAACATTCTAAAACTATAAATTCTTAAAATGTTAAACAATAAATGCAAGTAGTTAACTCTATGCTTGACGTAGAATATGACTTGGAAAAATGTTACAAATTGATTTGTTAGTGCTATAAAAAATTAGGGCTTGTAATAAGATTTCTATATTAAAAGTGTGTTACAATTTTTTACATCAAAACTTCATGAATTTAAATTAGAGCTTGTTTGGTGATTCCATCATAGTCCATATATTTATATTTTCTATTTTGGTCATTTTGTAACTATGATATTAATCCCACAAGTTCAAATCTAGAGCCAAACTTGTGGATTTATCTCTACTAAAATTTCATAAAAGTTTATCTTTCCTTGATGTTCTTAGTTTCATCTTCACATAAAACTTGACTTGTGTGCTTTATGGCCTTCAAGGATTTTACCACCTACACTAAAAATTTACAAATGTCTATAACATATAAAAGATCCATACAAGAGGGAGTTACACTTATTGACCAACTTTGGAGTGTGGGTTTTTTCCTTGAAAGGGTTTTCCAAATGTACACCTATGTTTTGATTAAGTTAAGTTCAGGAAGGGCCCATACCCATTACAAAGAAGCCATAGAGGAAAAATAAAGGAGTCTCATAAGAAGTGAGACAACAAAAACAAAAGAAACAACAATCGAGAGACCAACAAAGCAAAGGAACAACACAAGAAATAGAAGTTGGTGATGTACAAAACCCAAAAAACTAGAAACAAAAGAAAGTTCAAGGCAGTTTGAAACCAAACCTATGTTGTGGTATGATTTTATTTATGTTTTATTTGTGTTTCTCCTTTTTGCAATTATGAATATCTTAATTTTTCACAATAATCTTATCTAAGATTAGTTTAGGAAGAATTTCTACATACATTGCTTCCTTAAACACTTTTCTATGTTTAGTATCCTTTTACAAGTAAGTTCTTTCTTTTACATATTTTTTTGAGGTGTCAATTTTTCTTATTTTTCATTATTTTCAACATAGGACCCCCTTATATTGAATGCACAAGACAATTGAGAGGGGGGTGAATTAGTTGTATCTTGAAACTTCAAAACCCTCAAACATTCAGATCCACATTAATCAAAGTTAACCCTTAATCTATTTGAATGATTTATCATGAAAGCAAATAACAAAAATAGAACCAAATCAACACCATACACAAAAAAAAAACAAATTTATGTGGAAAAACCAATATGGGAAAAACCATGGTGAGGATTGACTCACAATATAAAGTAATATCAACACTGAATACAATAGGGCTCACTGTTAGAGGGCTCACTGCCCAAAAGAAAGAAAGCATCACTACCAAAGCAACAAAAAATTCTACCACAACATCACCATCACCTTCACAATCTTTCTAAAGAATTGTAGACACCTTTTGCTCATTGCATTCAGTAATCTAATACATGAAATCTCATACTTCACTTCTCAAATTTTCACCCTATAAATCTACAATTCACATAACTTGCATCATACTTATCTATCTTGTCATCCCTTAATAAATCAACACTTATTTATATCATCTTCAACCTTGAAAAAATTCTCCAAGTTTGGCTATGCACCTCAACTATGCAAATTCAAATTGGGTTGGCACCAAAACATTCCTGCGGTGGAAAGGAATGAAGGTAGACCACAACACACCTTAGCTAGGACCTAAATCCACTCATACACACTACACCATGCTTCCAAAAACATCAAAACAACTTCACAAGTAGTGTAAACACCAAAGGTTGGTCGAACCTATGTTAGCACCATTAATACTTAAGTACACACTTCCTCAAATCCAAAGATGACTCATGGACACCACATAACACTTGAACAAGATCTAGAATGTTCCAAAAACATCTTGGGAATCAAAAAATTCCTTTGCAACAACTTTCACCTAAAGAATGTACACACCCAATACACTCAAATAACTTTTCCATACACTATAACTCAAGAATCCAACTTCTAAAGCACCAAACCACAATTTTTTTTTAAAAGAAAGATACACACACTATCATCACTCTTCTAGATTTACAAGACCTGAAACCACTCCTCGGAGAAATGTGAAGCAAGAACATTTCTCCCAAACACCTTTGCAATACACAATTCACACACTGATGAACAAACCTTTCTTTGCACAATGATTCAACACACCAAATTATGAATTCAAAACCTTTGAACACCTATAATCAACATATCCAAACCACACAAGTAGATCTATAACCTAGAAGAACTACGAAGCAAAACTAGAACACCACTTTGTAACATAGAACACTGTTGAAACACAATATTTCCTATTTTTATTCAATTTAATCAAAAGCACTTGGAAACAAAGCACCAAAAACATATCACCAACATCTTCAATACTTTCTCATAACCAAAAATCCAACTACAACATAATAAATCAACCATACATCCATAAATAGAAGCTTATCAAAGCAACACTAGAGGTTGACATCAGTAGCTTACTAGTGACAACATAATGAAACTAATCAAAGCATCATCAGGCACAATACCAACTCAACACCAATTGCACATCCTTGCAACAAACTTCTTCTCATATAGTGGGCACCAATGACAACACCAAAGCTTGTTGACATCAATGACAACACCAACTGCACATACTTGCAACAATATCCCCCTTTGTCATTGATGGCAACACATGATGTGAAAAACCATCAACAACAAACAAAAAAACTATGATCCTCAATACTCTACTCCTTACTAACTCATTATCTCTTTCTTTCTCCCCCTTACATCATACTCTCCTTTTCCACACCACTCTCCCTCAACTTCTTTCATAATTTTCTCAGTTACACTATTCTCTCCCCCTTTCTCAACTGAAATTTTTTCATATTACTCTCGCCCCCCCTAGATATTTTTCACATTACTCTCTCCCCCTTTGACATCAATTGAAAATGAAAAATTATTTTCATAATTCATTCTCCCCATTTGACATTAATCATATTATTTGCAACTGTTCTGTAACTTTCTTTCCTTTACTGCTCTGCATACCCCCCTTAGAAGCACACACCAAAATGTATCAATTAACAACCACTGCACAATGACAACACTCACTTAACCTAATTGGAACAACCAAAAATTCCACTACCTACTCCCCCTGAGAGGTAGCCATCGATATTAGTCCATACCAAAGCATGAATCTTGAGATCCATTGGACTGATGCATCTCCTCATACATCTAGTTCAAAGAAGGAGCAATAACCCCCAACTTCTCTTAGAGATACTCAAAAATATCCTTAAGAAGAGCCTTAGTAAATATATCAACAACTTGATCCTTTGTAGGCACATATTCAAGTTTCACTTCACTCTCTACAACCTTCCACTAGTAGAATTTGGAAAATAAATGACTATGTGACTAAAACTTTTAGTCACAACTAAAAATGACTAAATTCTACTATTTTTTTGCAACTAAGCTATAAATGAGTAAATAAATGACTAATTTTTTCATTGACTAAGAAATTATTTAGTCACAAAAATAAAAATGACTAAATAGTTAGTCACCAAATATAAATTAGACAAAATTTAAAACAACATTTCGTCTAATTATTGGCGTGATGTATCGCGCACGTTGATGTATTGGTGCTTATTCACATTTATTTGTGTTCATTGTGGAAATATTCCTCGCTTCATTTGTTAGTTGCAGGTTGGCCTGGCACTGAAAGATTCAAAGAGGACCTAGAGACTTCTAAAAAGGTAGGCAAGGGAAAGGAATTTAGAGTTCAACGAGGCCCTCTACAGCGAAGTTAGATTTGGGGATGCCCTCTATAGCGAATTTAGAGGTAATTCAAAACCCTCGTTACATTAAACAAAAAATCTATAACTTTATGATTGGAAACTTATAGTAAATACAATCTACTTCTCTTAATAATGATCTTTTATAATCTTGCCATTGTTCTACTTCATAATGTGTTTGAGCTAAATATAATAAAATTTGGGTGTCAGCACCAAAATAGAATTTCCTTAAACAATTTTGATACATTTTCACTGCAAGTGAAAACTATCCTTGTGCAAAGTAAACATGTGCTAGATTTACCTACACATTAGGCATCTAAACAAAAATGTTTCCTACAATAGCTTCTTGTACCTATGTAAAAATTTCCTAGTCTCTATGCTAACACTTTACAATATAGTTCTCTAGAATTCTCAAGATGTTGTTCCTCCACCTTTGATCCCTCCTCTCATTGCGAAAAGATGCAAAATAATTCCAATTTCCAAGTGAAATGTCAACATAAGAATTCTTTGCATTTGATTCACTTTGTGCAAATTTAATTGTTTCTTTTGCTTTAAGCTAGTCATTTGTTTTCAATTCCATTTTTCTAAGCATAGATAAAGCATTTGATGAGTTTTTATCCACCTTAAGTGCATCCCCAATCAATTCTAGGCTTAGTTGGACCTCATTATGAGCTTGAGCCATGGTTGCAAGACGTAGATATGCATCCACAAAATCAAGAAACTTGAACAATATTAGCTTGTATAAAATATTTGATTTTTTAGTATCATGTAGCTATTCAAACAACCTAGCGAGATTAAATAGTGTTATGACTTTATCCCATGGTAACTCGAGTGAAACACCACCTTCTTCTAGTCGATGGAAGAATTTCATATCCTTAAAGAGCATAGGAAAAACTGCAGAATTGGCACTGGGGCTTTTATTTATGAATTCAACCTAAATGCCATTTCCTAATGCCTCCATAAAAGTTTGTTGAGCCAACTCTAGTTCATCACACTCAAAAAGAAGAACCCTAATGTTGTTTAACAATTGAATGGGTACTTCTTCTTTGTTCTTCTTCAAAAGAGACTTTGTTGTCTTAAGAGAATCTAAGGTTGCATTGGGGTCTGACAATATTCATAACTCACCCATCTTGATAAATCCATGGGCATCACATGGATCTATGCAAGTTTCCTTTATTAAAATTCCAAAGCCTTCTTTTCCTACCCTTTTTGAGGATATATATGGCCTACAACTTTTAAGCTCTCACAGTTCTTAGGGTGGACCTCTAGAACCTTTTCAAAATTTGAGAGAGAACTCTTAAGGTCTCCTAGCTTCAATTGAACCTGTCCACAAAATCTTGTGGCCTTTGGCTTTCCTTCACTGATGCCATGTAGTAGTGGCCAGTCATGTCATAATCACCTTTAATATGATAAGATCATGCAATATTATAATATGAATGAGATTTCATGAGAGGGTGGTCAGTTGAAACAAGAGTTGTCTTAGTCAACTGTTCCACAAGATAATGCTATCCTGTAGTGAAGAAAAAATGGTTTGCTAAATGATTAAATCCCATTGCATAGTATGGGTATAATTCAAAGGGTCTACACATATTTTCCATTCCTTCATGAATACTACCTTTTTCACTAACTGTGAGAATCCTACAAGTAAAAAATACACAAAACTAACCACAAACATTTATGTAGAGGCAAAACATTATTTCCTAATGCCCCTAGAAAAGTTTGTTGAGCCAACTCTAGTTCATCATGCTCAAAATAAAGAACCCCAATGTTGTTTAACAATTGAATGGGCACTTCTTCTTAGCTCTTCTTTAGAAGAAACTTTGGCATCTTAAGATAATCTAAGGTTGTGCACTGGGGTCTAACGATATTAATAGCTCACCCAACTTGATAAATGCATGGGCATCATGTGGATCTCCATAACCTTTTCCAAATTTGAGAGAGAACTCTTAAGATCTCCCGACTCTATCCACAAAATCCTATGGCCTCTGGCTTTCCTTGGTTGATGCCATGTAGTAGTGGCCATAATCACCTTTACTATGATAAGATCATGCAAGATTATAATATGAATGAGATTTCATGAGAGGGTGGTCAATTGAAACAAGAGTTGTCTTAGTCAACTGTTCCATAAGAAAATGCTGCCCTGTGAAGAAAAAATGGTTTGCTAAATGATTCAATGCTATTGCACAATATAGGTATAATTCAAAGGCTCTACACATCTTTTCCATTCCTTCATGAACACTACCTTTTTCACTAAATATGAGAATCCTGCAATTAAAAAATGCAGAAAACTGACCACAAATATTTTTCCCCATTTCAAATAGAAAAATTGCCAAAAATTGCATTTAAAACTTGCAAAAAAATGCAAATAAAATCACGTTGATTTTTCATGCCAAAAAAAAAACCATGAGACCATAGCTTGTTGCTTACTATTATGCTTTGATATATTTTTTCCAAGAATCCATAGCTTTTTTGAAATCACCTATTTTAAGCTTTTAGCCATAGCAACAAGGCAGTGAATTGTTTGATAAAATGCTTTGGTAGACATGTATGAAAAATGTGGTAGCATAGACAAGGAAATGAACTTTGGAAAACATGCCTCAAATAAATGTGGTCTCATGGTGATGGAATGCCATGATGAATGCCATGACAAGTGAATTATTATGGATTGTCATTGCATTCCTTCACCATGAGACCACATTTCTTTGAGGCATTTTTTCAATCAATTAACTTCCTTGTCTATGTTATTGCTTACTATTGTGCTTTGATAGATTTTTTCCAAGCATCCATAGCTTGTTTGAAATCAATTGTTTTAGGCTTTTAGCCATAGCAATAAGGTAGCGAACTATTTGATAAAATGCTTTGGTAGGTATGTATGAAAAATGTGGTAGCATAGATAAGGCAGTGAACTTTTTGAAAAAATGCCTCAAAGAAATGTGGTCTCATGGAATTCCATGAAAAGAAAATGCAATTGGCAATTGCTCCTAGTTATTAGTTATGCAATGTGAAGTAATTGCATAAATGCTTCTACGTTGACTTTGTAAAAACTATATTGTAATTCAATTTTTTTCATTTATCAACATCTAGTTATTAGTTATGCAATGTGAAGTAATGCCTTGAGTTTGAAAGATGTGCAATGCAATGTAATCAACAATTTGAATATAAACTACAAAAATCTTATTTTTACAATTCTTTAATTAAACTCTCTATTTTATTTTTTCTCTATAACTCTATTGCTATGGACATTCCTTTCAATTAAAAAAATAGTTTTTATCTCTTAGTCTACAATTTTTTGTTGCTATGTGTAAAACATTACAGATGGATCAACGTCAAAGGTTGACTATGAATCAATACCATGCATTTGATCATAGAGTAGCCAATGAGAGGGACATGGAAAAATATCCATGTCCATGTAATGAATGTCTTGGTGGAAAGGTGAAAAAAAGAAGTTTGATTTATCAACATATGATAAGATATGGGCATAGTGGTATAAGCCCTTGGAATGTCAATTATTATGAAGATATGATAGAATTGCAGAGTGTGAGAGATGAAGAGGCAACAAACATAGATGAAGTGGCACCAAACATAGATGAAGAGGAAACAATGTTAGATGAAGGGTTTGAAGTTGATAGAATGTTGAATGAGGGTCTAAACGATGATTGGGCCAAGCTGATGGAGGATATTTTAAAGCCTATGTATGCAAATAGCAATTTAAGTCATTTTACAACAATCCTTCAAATTCTCAACTTGCAAGTGGCGTTTGGTTGGATAGATGAGCTTGTGTAGATTAGTTATTGGCATTATTAAGTTTGTTGCTACCACTTGACTCCACATTGCTGAAAAAACAAAGTCCATATAAAAAGAAAATCACTAAGCTAGGCTTAGGGTATAAAAACATCCACACATGTGTGAATGGTCATGTATTATTTCACAAGAATCTCAAAAGTGAGACTGAATTTCTGAAATGTCATGAAGCAAGGTATAGACAAGGGTTGAAATCAATTGTGGTTCCTAGAAAGGTTCTTTGCCATTTTCTAGTAATCCCACGATTACTTTAAATCTATAGTTGCAAAGACATTACTAAACTTATGCAATGGCATGCCCAAAATAAGAGCATTGATGGAAAACAACGACATGTGCTTGATTCTAAGACATGGATGGAATTTGATAACAGATGGCCTGATTTTTCTCAAGATCCTCGTAATATAAGGTTGGTTTTGGCTCTAGATGGGGTGAAACCATTCTCAGATCAAAGTACTAAATGGTCAACTTGACTAGTATTTTTAATAAATTATAACTTGCCTCTATGGTTAGCAACTAAACCATTTTTCTTAATGCTATCATTGATTATACTAGGAAAGAAAAGTGTGACTTCAGATATAATTGATGCTTATCTAGAGCCATTATATGATGAGTTAATGGAATTTTATAAAGGAATTGAAGCAATTCAATCTTTAAGGGATGGTCATTCAATCAAGTTCACTTTAAGAGCTTCCTTATTGTTTACGATTCATGATCTTCCTCTATATGGAACATTGTCTAGTCTCAGTGTCCATGGATACCATGGATGTCTTGCTTGCAACTTTAAGGATTATGTGAGGCACTCAAAAAGTTTGTGTAAGTGTATTTATTTTGGACATCGTGCTTACCTTAAAATGGATCATCCATATTGTCAACAAAAAACATGGTTCAATGGTCAAGAAGAGAATCGTGAAGCACCATTGCTAATAACAAGTGATTACATTTTTGAGAATGGACAAAAAAAATGTCATTTATTGAAAATGATGAGATTTTTGGTACTAGATATGATCCATGTAATGAAAGTGGTGTAAAAAGGTTGTTCATATTCTATAACTTGCCATACTTTAAGGATAAAGCCATTAGGCATATTATTGACTTTATGCATACTAAGAAAATATAGCCTATGGTATTAGAGAAACTCTTTTTGGTGCTTTGAATACTATTTCATCATGTGAAGACTTTCAACAACTAAAGATTTGTCAAAATTTTTGGGTTGAAAAATATGATGATGAAAAATATAGAAAACCTATTACTCCTTATGTCTGGACAAAGGAACAACATGCACAATTCTTATAGTTGATGTCTCAAACTCGCTTTCCCACTGGATATGTAAGTAGTAGTATTAGAAGCCAAACTGACATTAATGGCTTAAGAGACCTCAATACCCATGACTATAATGTCATAATGGAGAATATTTTACCTATTGTGGTAAATATATTAAGTTTGGCAAAGGGGCCAAGATTAGCAGTTACAAGGTTCAGCCTATTATTAAAGAGAATGAGTTCACATGTATTAAATCCTTCAAACTTTGATAGTTTGAGGGAGGAGGTTGTTGAAGTCCTTTGTCTATTGGAATGGGAATTTCCACCAACCATCTTTTAACATTTCTACGATCTTTTGATACATCTACAATATGAACTAAAGCATTGCAGCCCGATAAGAACAAGATGGATGTATCCTATAGAACGATATATGAAGGTTTTGAAAAAAATGTTTGTACTAAGGAAAAATCGGAAGGTAGCATTTCTGAGGGATATTCAATGCAAGAGGCCATAGGATTTTGCACAAAATATATGAAGGATTTTAAAAATGTCAATTGGCGTGTATGGGATGATGACAAAGAAGAGATAGTTTTAGGTGAAGTATTAGAAGGCAATGGATGTCACTTCAAGCTATCACATCAAGAAAGAAGTGTGATACATGCCTATATTCTTCAAAACACATCTTCATTTGATAAGTGACACTGGTAAAACAAAATTCACAATAATTTATTTACTCAATTGCATTTATACATTCATATTATTAATGTTACTATTTGTACGTTAATATTCTATGTAGAAAATATGAAGAAGACAATCAAGCTTGGATGTAACATCGATTTCAAAAGCTCAGACATCATGGTTATTTGATTGGAGGTGATTCTTTTCCAAAATTTGAAGAATGAATTACTAATGTAGTCAATAATGCAAAATAAGAAGGTCAAGATATAACAATGGAGGAAAGTGATCTTTCACAATCTCCACATTTATGGGCTATGCATTTCGGTGGAATGTGGGCCTATGGTAGTCATTTAAAAGTGGAAGAAAAAGACAAAGGAAAGACAAATTGTGATTGTGTTGTTAGTGCTGAATTTCTTCACGAAACTGAGAAGTTTTATGTTGGATTCATCCAAGAAATTAAAGTGGACTATGATGAAAATAGTCCTATATTATTAAAATGTAAGTGGATCCGACCATCTACAATACAATTTGATGAGTATCGATTTGTACACACAAATACAAGAAATTTTTTATCAGAGACACATGAGTCATATGTTTCCCCTCTTGATGAGGGCCACACCACCCTAAAACCCACAAAAATCACAACAGATACCAACGCAGAAGATGTGAGACAAAAAAATGACTCACTTTTAATTATTTTCAGAAAATGAAATTATAGATTCAAAGCTTACATGCTATAGCCTCATGGGCGTGATTCATTACAACAAAATCAACTCTAAAAGGACAATTTACTATTCGGACCCACAATTTGTAATATTAGGGCCACCTTCTACAACCCCCACTTAACCTTTTTTATTTTCCCCAATAACAGCCCTAGAATGTTCTAGAGTTCAAGTTTCCCCCTTTTGTTTGGCGCCAAAAGTCTCGCCGTTAGATTTATGGCCTAGGAAGAAATTTGTATGAAATTCATTTTTTAGAGGACCAACTTCATGGGGCCATAACTTTTGATCCGGGTGTCCGATTTGCTATTATTGCATATCGTTGGAAAGCTATCAATGAGCTCTACAATGCATGAACCCATTGAAGGTTGGTTCAACCACTTTTTGAGCTATTTTAGGGCCTCTAAATTTTTATATCTGAATTTTAAGTTGCATTGGAGAAATTTCTCAGGACATAAAATTTAATTTCTCCCAAACCATGCAGGGTATTGAGGTGATTCTTTCACGACTGACAATGTTTTTTAGCTTTGCTCCTTGGGGTAAATTTTCACGTCCATATGAGCCCATTCAGGCCGACTTACTAAAAATAGTAAGCTCTCATTTTTTGCTATTTTTGACACCTAACAGTCTTATACCCCTTAAGTGCCATCTTGGGACTCAAAACAACTGAACAAACTAAAGAAAACAATTTTTTTGGGTGATGCAAGATTTCCCTACATCCCTAGATTCTCTTGCATCACCTCTCCAAATTAAGCAATCATTTCTACTTGATGATGTAAGAATCCCAAGATGGTCGTATGTCATTCAAACAGAGTCTTGTTCAAAATAAAAAATTCATGGAAGTTGTTGATATACTGCTTGAATGGCAATATGTTAATTTACAAGAAAAATTCAAAGAAGTGGATGAAGATGATGATGGAGTGTTTAAAGAAGACATTCTGATTACCACTGAAGAGATTGGTAGAGAGAATGCATTGCATGTCACAGATGAGGATGAGGATGAAAATCAAGCAAATGTAGACATGAGTGATCATGATTCTAATCTTGCTGGAAATGCAGATGATTATGATGATGTTTTGTCACCTTAAGAGGTTAGCTTATCACCTAAAATTTGGTTATATGTATGGTATAATTTATTATTAAATGTATTAAAGATCTAAGTATAGGTATGCTTATTCACTACTATTTTACTGATACATTTCTAAATGTAATCATCATTATTCTGCTGGTACATTGTATACAAAACCTGAGATGTTCACTATAGATTTGAAGTGCATTTAAAGTTAGGTTCAATCATTCTTCTTAGTTTTCTTACTTTGGTTGAAAATTTGAAATTAATTTTTTTTAGTTAGAATATAATTTCTTGTATGTCCTCTATGTTTTCTAGATGCAAACATATAATGAACATCTTTGATTTAATAATACATATAGATATCTTAACAATAGGTGAACTAAGTCTCCTCATTACGAACAAAGAAATGATCTCTTAGGTCTGACTGACACTGAAAATTAAAATTGAGAGACTGCAAAATTAGATTATTGTTCAATATTTTCAATAAAATGATATCTAAAATACTACATTCATAATAAAATCCAATACCGCACTACCACAACAGTCAATAGAGGTATGCATAGCATGGAGGGACATATAGTTCAATGTACAAATGCTTATTGCAATACTGTGACAACCAAATATGAATAGCATGGGGTAGCGGTGAGAACATGTTAACAACTAAAGTAAATCGCAGGTCTGCAAGGGGTAGATAGTGAGACTATGGTATGGTGGTGAAAAATCACTCAACCACTAGGATTAACCCATTGTCCCATGGGAGTCCAAAGGGGTGTGCATGGGGTGGCGGTACTACTAACCCTACCATACCGCTACCCTGCAGTGGTATGGCGGTGAACAATCACTCAACCACTAGAATTAACTTGATATGTCGTAGGGGTCCAAAGGGGTGTGTGTGGGGTGGCAGTACTGCTAACCCTACCATACCGCTATCCCACAACGGTCTTGATATGACAAAGCAGTATGGCGGTGAAAAATCACTCATACGCTAGAATTAACCTATCGTCTTGTGAGAGTCCAAAGGGGCATGTGTGGGGTGGCAGTACTGCTAATGCTACCCCACAACGGTCTTGAAATGAAAAAGCATTACTGCAATACAAGTTGTCAAAGCATTTTATGATTACACCGTTCGATTTCCCAAGATCAAAGGCATGTATTCAAACTTGAAATATGGTCATATTATGAAATATTTTGAATGAATTGATATTAATAGTGAGGTGACTGAGCTCAATAACAAATATTACTTGGGACTCAATGACATTTTGGCAATCATTCACACAACTCAATGTATTAGAGGCAAGGGATTTCAAGTAGGAAGACTCTGTAGCTATTATTTCACCAGGTAAGTTCATAGAAATCCTTTATAGCAAGTTGATAAAAACCGAATTTGCTTCTACAAGTAGACACTTAAAGAAATCAAGTAGGAGTAAATTCTTCATCATGCTACCCAAAATAAGTCAACTTGTGAGTAAAAAGGAAGAGTCCATAGTTTCTAAAAGAGAGAAGAGGTCCCTACAACAATCCATTTTAGATGTGTTACCTAATTCTGTAAAGAAAGGATTCAAAAAGGTGTTTAAAGATACAACCCATGGATGTAGAGACCCAATTATCCCTATCTCAAGGTGGGATCTGTTTTGGTATTTCTATGAAAAAATGGATGACAAGATTCCAGTTTTGAATCATTGGACCTTAGATTTGGCCAAATTGATAGTCCCAAATGTCTTTGTAGATGTTGAGTTTATTAAAATATTGGTACAATATTATCACCCAACTACTAGGACTATAAGAATGCCAGATGGTTCACCATTAGTGGTGTTGACTAAAGAAGCAATTATAGAGTGTTTGATGTTAAACAAGCAAGCTATCACTAAGATCAACTTGGAAAGAAGTGAGGAGGATTATAGGAGATTGATAAAAACCTATAGGAGTGATGAATTTATTTTACACATGAAAAGGGGTGTTAACAATAGGAGGATACCTATTTCCCCCTCCCACAATGAGCCATTTTCCATAGAATACTTCCAAGTATATTTCAAAAGAACCTATTTTGCTTTGTGCCAAGTGCTTGGAATAGATGCTAAAGAGAGGATACTAATTTATCTCATGATGATGGTGATGAGGATACAAAATCCTAAAGTAAACGTTGATTATGAATTTGTTGTTGAAATTCAGAAGGGCTACATGAGGGACTTTTGCAAGTAAGAGAAAACTCAGCTCCCATCACTTTCAAGAAATACACTTTGCTATATCATTTAATATTGTATCAAAATAGAAAGAGATGGTCTAAAAAAATGTGTTTGGGAATGACTGATAAGGAAGGGAATAGGTTTCCTGTACAAAACTGGTGTTACATCTGGGATAGTAGATGTAAAAATAGTGACTATGTAATATTTCATGATGATTTTGCAATAAAGGTCATGGTCGCTCTTGGTCATATTTCACCAAGATTGCCTAATAAAATCATGCAAGTATTAAGACCAAACAATAATAAGGGTCTATGGGTGTCCTCAAGCCCCACATGTTTTACCTAATTTTTTTCTATTTGAATTGTATTTTTGGAATTTATGAGGAAAATGTTATGGATGGAGTAGTATGTTATGAAAAGACAGAAAAAGGACACATTCCTCCCTGACCTAACTGAATGTGAGGAGTTATCTATAGGGTCTGACACTCTTGAAGAACTGTAGAACTATTTGAAAATGAGGTATTCATTGAATTCATGAGGAGAAAGGGCCTAGGATACTGAAGGGCATATTAACTTTATAAAGAAGACACTTCTCACTAGAGCTAGGATTACCCATGTAATGGATTACAAAGAAGATGTAATAAGAAATTGCTTTACACCTCATGAAGTTTTTCAGAGGAAGTGGGAAATCATAAAAAGGCCTAAGGAGGAGAAGAATAAAAGGGACACTGGATTCCAAGGATTCTATGTTGAAGAAGGGGATCTTATCAAAAGGATGAACTTAATAATTGACAACTTTGAGAGATTATATGTTGAACAAGAAAATAAACCTAAGGGTCAGTCTTCAAAACCATCCAAGCTGCCCATTAAACCAAATGGTATTTTAATCATAGAGCCCCTACCAGAAACTGCCACAATACAATTAGAAGCATTCCCTGAGCAACCAAGTCCTAAAAGGCAGAAGACACATGGAGTGGCCCTCTTAGTGGCATATGAAATAAGTGAAGGAGTAGGGGATACCAAAGAGGTAGTTGATGTACTTTTGAATTTTAAAGATGAAGAAGTTGATCAACCACCACCTAAGCTTGCAATTAATGCTCTCAAACTAGAAGAAAGAGTGGATGTACATGGGCATAATGATCAAGAAGTGCATGATGATGAAAGGGTGATTGCTACCCTTAGATTTATTGAAGATGATGAATTTATTCAAAATTCGAAGTTTAAGGATTTTTGGTTTAAGATGAAAATGAAAGAATTTGAGGAGAGACTCCAAATTAGTAAGATGTGCATTGAGAAGTCACAACATGACCATATTGTTGCCCAAAATTTTGAAGAACTCAGGATTAATGAAATTACTATTAGCCCCCAAGAAGCAAAAAAATTGGTCTTAGAAAGCAATATACTAATTAGATCAAGTAAGAAGCCAAGAAGATCCCATGTTTTTTTCTGAATTCAATTTAGATGAGGGAATGGGTAGCACAGGTTATAATCCAAGAATTGAAACCCTAGCCTTTCAGACAAAGAAAAAAAAAAAAACCAAGATTGCTTGATGTTGTAAAAGAAATGAGAGTGATTTCCATGCTAAAGACACTTCAAGACACATTAGAATTAGAGGCAACTATTATGGCAATGCACTCAACAATGTTTACTAGGGATGTGGTTAAAGGTATGGAGCTTAGAATATGAGAAAGCAAAAATAATCTGAATGATGAAGTGAATAGGTTATTCATAGAAAATGTGAAATTGAAAGAGTATTTGAAGGGAGTAGGTCCTTCCCAAAGCAAAAATTAACAGTATACCAACCCCCTACCATCCAGGCTGATACAGGTGAAATCACTATTGAAGAAGTAAATGTGCTAAAACAAGAAATTGAGAAGTTGAAAAAGACTAATGAAGAAATAAAGGAACAAAGAGAGAAACCCTTAGGGTATTGGTAAAGATCTTGGAACATAGGGTTAAACTAATTATGGAAAAATTGGAAAATTTGTATGAATGTTGTGTCTCCTTGTCACAAGTAGTTGATCAGATAAAGGCCCATGTACCTATATTCGACCTCTTATTGAAGAAATGACAACATGTACATCACACCTTAATAAATTTGTGCAGAATTTTACAAAGGATTGTTTAGGCCCCCACAGCTTTAAAGCCTATTGAGCAAATGGTCTAAATGGTCCCAGATGAATTTCAATACATATCTATAGAAGACCAAAAGATCAAGGCAAGAATGGATTCATTTCACACACTAAAGCAATGGTTTGTGCCTAAGATACTAAGGGATGATGATCAAATGAAAGGATCCAAGGATTGGATAGATGAGTTTAGCAAAATTGTTCCCAACTACCTCACTAATTTATAGAAGGATGGTGAGAAAATCTTCACCACCTCAATTTAACCTTAGATGGAGTAATTGCACTGGATGCTAGATACTCAAAATTCATCATGGATGGAAAAGTGTTATTAGATAGCAGATGGAAGAGTCACTTGGCCTTGACACACAAAATTTCCAGGAGTACAAATGGCCTCATGATTACACAGTGTACCATTAGGAGTAGACATATATAGCTCCCCCAGAAGAATAGGCCTTGTAGTGAAGTACCAAGCCTTGCAGATACTATCATGGAGAGAGGACCTTGCCAGATCTGAATGATCACAAGTACCTTATGATGAGTAACAAATTTTTGTATCTTGCGAGTGCTCTAGACTTCAACATGTGATCATTTCTCTTCATTTCTCATCTTTCATTACTTTTATGTGATCCTATGTAAACAACGATAATTAAGACTTTTTGATTTATGTTAAAAGTGGGTAACTGAAAAGACACTTTTTGACATGTTAGTCAGGACAAAATTTTGAAACATATTGTAAAATATTTTTGAAGATCAATAGAATGAAGTTATAACTGGTGGCCAAATTCTTGTTTCAATTGTTTGTTGAAGTGAATTAATGAATGTTATCTTGTTGTCTCCAATTTGATCTTTCCTTGTTATTTAAATCAATATATCAAGGGTATATCTGGTTTATCAAAACACATTTGTTGTCAAACAATTCATTTTGTACTACATTTTGGTGTCAAATCTTTGGTAATTATGGTTAGTTTCATTACATTCAAATTTTGAATTCTGGGAAATTATATATAGTAAATAGATTGATAGTTGTTTGGATAGTGAAATTAGCTCTTTTAGAAATTAATTGAAATTCTTGTCTTGAAATATCTAGAAGGATTATTTTAATTAAAGAGATTTTTGTGGTTATTTTTCTAACAATGATTAATAATGATTTTATAGTGCATCTAGCTTGCTATTTTCATTCAAGATACAATTCATGATCAAAGTCGAGCACATACCAAGAAGATGGTACTCTACTTCAAACCCTCAATCTCACATAGTTTATTCTACTTACATGGGGATATTAAGGAAGTTGCTAAACAATTAATATATATCATTTGTTTTTTGTGAAGGAGAATCCTATGAGATCCAATATGGCAGTGGATCAATATCCAGTTTCTTATGTAAAAATGATGTCACAGTTGGGAAACTTGTAGTGAGACATTAGGTTAGTAATTTTTGGATGTTAAGGCTTCCTAGTTGGATATCAAAGATCTTTTCTCATCAACTTAATTTTGAATTTGTGTATAAATGGATTCTTTCATGGTGTAGGTCTTTACTAAGACAACACATGAACTAGGGTTGACATTTTTTGTTTTATAAGTCTGATCGCATTCTTGGGCTTGGTTATTGTTGATTGCATTGAAGGAGAGAGCTTCATAGATGAGACACGATCATCACTCTCCTTCTTGTATTCTACACATTATAGCTTGCTCCAAGAAGATTTCCCATGTTGTATAAGTTTTAAGAGATGAAAGGGGAATGTGCTACATTTTGGTGTTAAATATTTGGTAATTATGGTTAGTTTCATTACATTCAAATTCCAAATTATGGGAAATTATATACAATAAATAGATTGATGGCTATTTGGATAGTGAAATTAGCTCTCTTAGAAATTAACTAAAATATTGTCTTGAAATATCTAGAAGGATTATTTTAATTAAAGAGGATTTTGTAGTTGTTTTTCTAACAATGATTAACAATGATTTTATAGTGTAGCTCGCTTGCTATTTTCATTCAAGATACAAGTCATGATCAAAATCAAGAACATACCAAGAAGATGGTACTCTACTTCAACCCCTCAACCTCACTTAAAGTTTAGTCTACTTACATGGGGATATTAAGATGGTTGCTAAACAATTAATATATATCATTAGTTTTTTGTGAAGGAGAATCCTATTGGATCCAATATGGCAGTTGATCAATATCCGATTTCTTAAGTACAGATGATGTCACAGTTGGGAAACTTTTTGTGAAACATCAGGTTAGTAATTTTTGGATGTTAGGGCTTCCCAGTTGGATATCAAAGTTCTTTTCTCATCAACTTAATTTTGAATTTATGTATAAATGGATTCTTTCATGGTGTAGATCTTTACTGAGCCAACACATGAACCAGGGTTGATTTTTTTGTTGTCTAAGTATAATGGCATTTGTGGGCTTGGTTTCCAAGAAATTTTTGTTGATAATGTTGTTCCAGTCTAGTTAGTGTTGATAGCCTTCATTCTATAATGTAGACTTCATTCTATAATTTGAGTGTATCACCTTTCTTAAATTTTGAACAAGGTTTTAAAATCAAGGGCTCAATATGCATATTTTAGGCCCATGTTGAACACTCTGTTTAAGGCATTTATTGACAAGGTTACAAATTTTAATTGATTTAGCTTTTTGTTGTGTTTGGAATTAATTTTTTAAACTTGCAATATATAATGCACTTTTATTCTTTCTGAATTGAGACTAATAGTAATTTTGTTCGTTGTATTGAGGCACAACTTCATTCATGGCGGAAAAGTCAACACCCTATTGCTCATATCAGATGGCATGTTGCATATAAAGGAGGAAAGATTCTAGCTACATTATTGTTGATTGCATTAAAGGAGAGAGATTCCTCTATGGGACATGATCAATAATCTCCTTGGATTCTACAAGTTACAAATTGCTTCAGGAAGGTTTCCCACATTGTAGAAGTTTTAAGAGATGAAAGGGGCATGTGCTCGCATTGAAGGGTTCCAAGCATGCGTTTCCATCATTGCAAAATATTTTTAGAGAAGTTTCTTTCTTATAGTCATTTCTGTGTAATATTGTAACTCTATTCTAAGTGTAAAAGTTAGAACACCTTTCTTTGATTAATAAAGTTCACCGATTTTTCCTTCTTAATGGCTATCTTATTGTGTGAAATTGATGATTGATGTGTATTTCTATGTTTTATGTTTAATAATTAAATTGACTAAAATATACTACCAATTGACAAAAATTAGAGAACAGTGAATGAATATGACTAGATATATGACCAATGAGTGAGTAAAAATGACTAAATATACTACCAAATTGATTAAAATGATAATTAAAATTAATGACTAAATAAGTGACCAGTTAACAACAACCAATGACTAAATATATCGATTGAATAAAAATGACTAAATAAGTGACTAAATTACAACAATCATGATTAAATCAACTAAATAAGTGACCAGTTAAATATATTAGTGAATAAAAAATGACTAAATAAGTGACTAGATTACAACAATCAATGACTAAATCAACGACTAAATATATTAGTGAAAAAATGACTAAATAAGTGACCAAATTACAACAATCATTGACTAAATCAATGACTAAATATACTACCAAATCGATCAATCGAAACAACTAATAAATGACTAAAAATGGTTTAGTCATCAATCTGGCTACATTATAAATGACTGGCAATAAACTACTAATGGTCACATGACCAAGTTCATTCATTTATAAGAAATTTTTAGTAGTTTATTGCTTTTTCTGTACTATTATTATCTCTCAAAAAGTGATACTGGATTGAGATATTCTTTATCCTTGAATGCATTACTGAATTCCTTGAAATATTGATAACACTTGTATTATCATAGAAGATAGAAATTGGTTCATCATATACCAATCTAATATCCTTTAATGTTTTCCCCATCCACAACACTTGTGTGTAGCAAGATACCACTGCAATTATTATGCTTCTATAGTGGATAAAGACACTAAATCTTGTTTCTTACTTAGCCATAACACCAATCTACATCGAAGAAAGAATGCACCACCACTTGTACGTTTTCTATCATTCACACAACCAACCCAATCTGCATCTATGTAAGAACTTAGAGTAAAGTCAATATCCTTTGGATACCACAAGCCATGATTTGGAGTGCCTTTCAAGTATCTAAATATCCTCTTCACTACTGCAACATGTGACTCTCTAGGATCTTCTTGAAATCGAGCCACAAGACAAACTGTATGCATGATATCTAGTCTAGTGATAGTTAGATATAGCAATCCCTCAATCATTGATCTATACTCGCTTTGATCAACTTTAGGAGATTCATCATTCTTTCTCAACTTGCAACCAATAACCATAGGGGTACATACCGGTTCAAAATCTTCCATTCCAAACTTCTTCAGTATTTCCTTGACATACTTTGATTGTGAAATGAAAATACCTTTATTTTTCTAATTGATTTGTAGCCCAAGGAAGAAATTCATCTCCCTAAATATTGAAATTTTAGATTCTTTCTGTCTCTTTTGTAAAATTCCTATGCATAGCTTCATTTCCTTCAAAAATAATGTCATCAACATATACAATCATAATCAAGATTTGATCATTTTCAACTTTGAAGTAGAGATTGTTGTAGTACCTTTACTGAATCCTTTCTTTAACAAATACCTACCTAACCTTGCATACCAAGCTTTGGGAGCTTGCTTCAATCCATATAATTCCTTCTTCAATTTGCAAACCATATTCAGTTTATTTGATAGATAAAATCCTTTTGGTTGTTCTATGTATACTTCTTCTTCCAATTCACCATTCAAGAAAGTAGACTTCACATCCACTTGATAAACTTTGAAAGCTTTATGTGCAACAAAAGCCAAAAACATCTTGATAGACTCCATTATTTCCATCAAAGCAAATGTCTCCTCAAATTTTAATCCTTCTACTTGTGAGTAAATTTTACATAGAAGCCTTACCTTATTTCTTACCACTTCTCCACTCTCATTTAATTTGTTCCTAAATACCCACTTAGTTCCAATTTCATTCTTTTTTGCTGGTCTTGGGACAATTTCCCAAGTCTGATTCTTCTTAATTTGCATTAATTCTTCTTCCATGGCATTGATCCAATACTCATCCTTGCATACTTCAATCACTATTTTAGGTTCAACTTCAGAAAGTAAACATAGATTTACCTATTCTTCAACAAATTTCTTTCTTGTCAGTACACATTTGTTCTTATCACCAATGATCTATTCTTTAGAATGATTCTTCTACACATAATTATGAATTTTAGGAACCTTTTCTGAAGCTTCATCCTCTTCAATTTGTACTTCTTTTTCCTTAGATTTTTCTTATTCTATGTAAGAAGACTCATTTGATTCATATCCATCTATCACCACTCAATTATTTTTTACATCTTCATCAACCTTGACACTTTCACTCTCAACAATCTTTCTCAGCCTCTTGTTATAACACTGGTAAGCTTTGATTTTAGTAGAATATCCAAGGAAGATACCTTCATTAGATCTTGCATCAAACTTTCCTAAGTTTTCTTTATCTCTTCTAATACAGTACTTTCTTCCAAACACTTTGAAGTATTCGATAGTAGGAATCGTTCCATACCATAGCTCATAAGGAGTCTTTGTGCTATTTTCTCTTACTTGCACTATGTTAAGTATATAAACAACAACATGAATTGATTCTCTCTAATAAACTTCTAGTACATTTTCTCGTTTCATCATTATTCTTGCAACTTCTTGAACAATCCTATTCTTTCTTTTAATCACTCCATTCTACTAAGGAGTTCTAGGGGTAGATAAGTGCCTATTTATTCTGTGATTCTCACAAAATATATTAAAATCATTGAAGGTGAACTCTCCACCTTTGTCAGATCTCAAGCATTTAACTTTCATATCCATTTCATTCTCAACCATAAATTTGAATGCTTTAAACTTATCTAGGGATTTTAATTTTTCTTTGAGAAAAGTAACCCATGTCATTCTAGAATAATCATCAATAAATAGCATAAAATAGTTGTCACCTTGAAGAATTCTTACTCTGGTAGGACCACAAAGATTTTTATGCACCAATTCCAATAGTCCAGTAGAAGATTGTTCTTTGACTTAAAAACTTCTTCTTAATTGCTTTCGAAGTTGACATTGCTTACATACAAGATTGATAAGCTTTGTAATCTTTGGAAGATCTCTCACAACTTGAACTGAACTTATTCTCACTAGGCTATCAAAATTGATGTGACATTCTTCTATGCCATAGCCAACTCTCATTGATCTGAGTCATGAAACAATAACCATCAACACCTTTGAGTTGACAGAAATTTCCATCCATCCTTCCAACAACAATCACAACTTTAGAGCCTTTTTTGACCTCACAACCATCATCTTAAAACATACGACTGTATCCCTTGCTACACATTTTTCCAAAACTTAGGAGGTTATGTATTAAACCATTAACATAAAGAACATCATCAATGTTATGCTTGCCATCAAAATTGATTGAATCTTTTCCACATATCTTAGCAGATGTATCATCACCAAACCTAACAAGCCCTCCTTCATAATTTTAAGTTTAACAAACTTACTCTTATCATTGATCATATGATTAGAGTATCCGTTGTGAATGATCTAGTAGATCTTATCCTATCTAGCATGAAAAGTAGACAACAAAGTGTCTTTAGTTTTAGTACTTGCTTCCAGAGCTCTTTCCTTCACACATCTCTCAGAGTTAGCAAAATTAGTTTCATCTTTTAAAGCCATGAACAAGCATTCACTATCCTCATCATCTCCATAATTAGATTCATCATTAGATATACTTGCATCTTCTCTAACACAATAACTTTTCTTAATCATATTACCTTTGTTCTCCCTTTTTTCATTATTCAAAGATCTATTTGGACATCTAGAAGCATAATGGCCTATCTTTCCACAACTAAAACATTTGAAAGACAAATTACCACTATACTTTCCAGTACCATTTTTCATTCTTCTCACAAATCTAGCTTCTACATCCTCAAGATCCTCTTGATTTGATTCCACAGTCTTCTCTGATTTGTCATCCTTAAAAGCAATCTCAACTTTTACAATACTTGTACCAAATTCTCTCATTTCAAAAGCAGTTGATGAACCATACAACTGATCTCTGGTATATTGATTCAAAATTTTTAATTCTTCAATAGCAAAAACTTTATGACTATAAGCTTTAGGAAGAGTTCTAAATACCTTCTTTACCACTTTTTCTTCCTTTAGATCTCCACCAAGACCTCTGATACCATTGACAACTTCATCCACCTTCTACAAGTAGCTTGTGATGTTTTCATCTTCAGAAATTTGCAAGGTCTCAAACATGATCTTCAAATTTTGCATCTTAGCTTGCTTGATCTTATCATCTCCTTCATAAATTCTTTTTAACTTTACCCAAACTTCTCTAGCAATTTTCAGATCCATAACTTTCACCAATTCAGAATTAGCAAGACCACTTAAGAGAGCATACCTTGATTTACTATTATTTTCATAGGCCTTGATCTCATCATCAGTTCTCAAACCATTTATAGGAATAGTATATCCTCTCTCAACAGACCTCCAAATCTCAAATCTAAGAGAAACCAGAAAACATTACATCCTTGTCTTCTAGAATGCATAATCTAATCCATCAAATATAAGAACATCTTTCTTGTGCACCATCCCAGATCTACCTCAAGTGGTTAAGATTTCTTCCAAGGATCCTTTCTTTGATACCAATTGTTGAATGCACAAGACAACTAAGAGGGGGGTGAATCAGTTGTACCTTGAAACTTCAAAACCCTCACAAACATTCAAATCCACATTAATCCAATTAACCCTTAATTTATTAAAATGATTTACCATGAAAGAAAATAACATTAACAAAACCAAATCAATATCATACAAAAATAAACACTAGGGGTAAGTGCACCAAGATGGTTCCCAAAAAGGGGCTTAAGTGGCCACTTTTTTTTTAAATCAGGAAATACTGACCTTGGACGTGAAATTGAGGATAGTTACACTCAAAATTTTGAGATGGAACAAAACAAGGATCGAAGTGATCCGAGTCTACTTTCTAAACTACTAATTTATTTTGAAAATGGTTGAGATTAAGGGGTTCAAAAGAGGGATGTACAAAATTGGTTATTTATTTTTTTAGAAAAATATAATATAGCAACTCTTATGCGACCGGGCATTGAAATTTTTGTAGTATTTTTAAAATGCTATGGTCAAAAGTTAGCTAATAGCATTTTAGTTGATTGGTGCAAAAATTTTTGATAATTTTTTAATGAATATTTGATTTTTTACTAATTTTCTAAGGGCACTTCACAAAGAATTTTGGTTGTGCTCCCCTATAAATTTTTGAAAATAATTGATTATTTTTATTTTTATTTTAAAATTTGTAGAATGGAGTCTAGTTTCTAAAAATATAATTTATTTGAAATTTTGATGAACGGTTAATTTATAACAAAAAAAACACTAAACATTGCTTTTTGGAAAAAAACAGACATACAAACAAAATAAATTATGGATGAAAGGCTTAACATTGTCAAAAAGTGAAAAAAATTACATCGTTGAATAGCTAAGAGAGAACCTAACATTACCATGTTTTTGATTTTTTTGATATTGAACTAGATGCAATCTTAATGGTGAGCACGGACCCGATTATGTGAAAAATTGTAGAATTTGCAAAAACACGTCTTTGGCCTTGTTGGGAATGCCCTCCAAGCCTTTGGGTTGGTATTCCAAGGCAAATAATTTCACTTTTTTCTTTGTTTTTAACGAAATAACACATGCTTGTTATAACATGCTCGTTATAAGCGAGTGCATTTTTTTAAAATTCATAAGTGGTAGAAAATTGTTACCCAACTTCATGCACCCGCCTAGATTTACATGGAAAACCCAAGATGGGGAAAACCACAGTGAGGATTAACTCACAATATAAAGTAATATCAATATTGAATACAATAGCGCTCACTACCCAAAAGAAATAAAGGCTCACTACCAAAGGCTCACTTCTAGATAGAAAATAATATAGATAAGAGTGTTACAACAAGAAAACCATCTCAAAGCAATAAAAAAGTCCACACAAAATCACCATCACCTTCATAGTCTTTCTAAAGAATTATAGACACCTTTTGCTCATTGCATTCAATAATCTAACACATGAAAGCTCACATTGCACTTCTCAAATTCACACCCTACAACTCTAAAATTCACATCACTCACATCATACTCATCTATCTTGTCATCTCTCAACAACTGAATACTCATTTATATCATCTTCAACCTTGAAATTTTTTTCCAGTGTTGGCTATGCACCTCAATTGTGCAAATTCAAATTAGGTCGGCACCAAAAAATTCCCATGGTGGAAAGGAATGAAGGTAGACCACAACACACCTTAGCTAGGACTTAAATTAACTCATACACACCATGCCATGCTTCCACAAACATCAAATAAACTTCACCTTGTAGTGTAAACACCCAAGGTTGACCAAACCTATGTTAACACCATTAATACTTAAGCACACTTCCTCAAATATAAAGATGAATCATGGACACCACATAACACTTGAACATGATCTAGAATATTCCACAAAAACCATGGGAACCAACAAACTCCTTTGCAACAACTTTCACTTGAAGAATGTACACATCCAGTACACTCAAATAATTCTATCATACCCTGTAACTCAAGAAATTGACTTCCAAAGCAACAAACCATGAAAACTTAATTTAAAGAAAGATACACATACTACATCACTCTTATAGATCCACAAGACCTAAAATCACTTTGCAGAGAAATACAGAGCAAGAACATTTCTCTCAGACACCTCTACAATACATAGTTCACACACATTTCTTTGCACAACGATTCAACACACCAAATTCTGAATCCAACACCTTTGAATACCTTTGATCAATATATCCAAACTGGACAAGTAAATCTACAACCTAAAATAACTATGAAGCAAAACCATAACACCACTTTGCAACACATAACACGACTGCAACACATTGTTTCCTATTTTTATTCAATTTTCCCAAAATAACTTGGAAACCAAGCACCAAAAACATATCACCAACATCTTTAGTACTTCATCACCACAAAGCCATTTGAAACACAACTCAACCATACATCCATAAAAAAAAGCTTATCAAAGAACACTAGAGGTTGACATCAGTAGCTTACTAATGACAACAAAATGAAACCAATCAAAGCATCATCAAGTATAATACCAACTCAACACCAACTGCAAATCCTTGCAATGACAACACCAAATCTTTTTGACATTAATGACAACACCAACTACACATACTTGCAACACCTTAAACATGATATGGTTATCCATATATTTATTGTTATTTATTTAAAATTATTGTCTCATTTATGGATATTTTGTACCCTTCCAAATCAAAGATAGGTACTTTTTTTTTTGTAGAGAAAGAAAACACAATGGACTTATTTGATCATGATCTTTTTTCTAGCATCAAGAATATTGGAATAAATATAATATCAAATAGCTAGATGACTAATTGAAACCTTAAAATTTACATGTTAGACAAGGAATTTGGATAGCTCATGAACAAAATATTTTAAAATAATTCATAAACATAAATTTTGATGATAACATTGACAAATCCTTTGATTAATTTTGGCCCTAAATATGCATAGTCCCCTAGATTTGTGTTATACTAGACATGTACACAATTATTTATCTTTTTTATGATCTAAGCAACTCTAACTTTTCTATGTTCTCATTTCCTTGGATTATATACATATATAATATATCAAAATTAGATCAATTATTCAAGAAATCCAATTTAAATATGTTACTTAAATTATAAAAAATTGAGAACCAAATGTGTAAGAATGTAACATGTTTTGGTGTGAACCCCTAAATAAAATTGCATTAATAATTTCCCTAGTTTATATTTTAATATCCAACAATAAAGTGATGCTCATAATGAGAAAAATAAAAAACAAACCTAAGAAATAGCATGGCATAAGTAAATTTCTATTATCCTTTTTTTTTTCCCGCTCCTCTCTCCTTTGTCCATGTTTGAATAGCCTGCATGCATGGTGGAGTCTGCCCTAGGGGTACCCCAGGGTTCCCCTCTACCCCCCTAACCTAAGCCTTGCCTTGTCTCATGCAGAATCGTGTCCCTTAAGAGACTCTCTTGGAGGGTCCAGTCCTTTGGTTTCAAATCTTTTGGTGCCACCCATGTCTTCAAACGAAGTGTCGACGATCATGTTTATTCCTGAATCTAAAGGGTGGAAGGATATTCTGACCAATGGTAAACAGATCTCAAACCCTCCTCCTCCTCATGAGGATGAAGTGACTGTGTCTGAAATGGATTTCCCTAACTCTAATACAGTCAATGATAGGATTCTCTCATCCATGGAGAATGTAGTTGTGGGTTGTTTTCTCTCATTTTTCCCCACTATTGATATGGTTTGAAGATACGTTGCTACCAAATGGTGCCTCAAGGGCAGTGTGGACATTTGTAATATGTTGGGTGGTCTTTTCAATTTCATGGCCTTGGAAGATCTGGTTTCAGTCCTTTTTTTGGACCTTGGGTTTATGGAAAACAAAGTTTGGCTTTATGTCTTTGGAAGTTGGGGTTTGACCCTTCTATGGATCTTAATAAGTCAGCGTCTGTTTGGATACGCCTACCTAATTTACCATTGGAATATTGGGATGAATCAATCTTCAAAGGCATTGGTGATTCCTTGGGACACTTCATTACTTCTAACTCCATCACCAGATTGAAGTCCAAGTTAGTGTTTTCCCAATTTTGTGTGAACATTAGTGTGAATCAGACACTTCCTAACTCTATTAAGCTTTGCTGTAAGTTTGGTACTTGGGTCTAGCCTTTGTACTATGAAAATGTTGTGGTCTATTGTCAAAAGTGAGCGAAACCTTGGCACCTTATCTTTGATTGTGAGTCCTCCTTTAACAAGGAGCCTAACCTAGGAGATTTTGCTACTACTCATTCTAAATTTGATGGCCCGTTTAGTGGTGATCTGGAAAAATCTACCTCGCAAGACTCGTCTAATATCCCTAACTTTGGTGTTCCTATTCTTGGGTTGGAGACCAATGTAGATCTGGCATCAGGTCTTGCTAATCTTTCCCTAGTTGACAATTTGGCATGTGATAAGGTGTTGGAGATAGTAAATCCTGCCTCTATCCTGGCTCTTGGGGGTAATGAGCTTGCTGGTGGTGCCCAGATGGAGGTGGCTTTAGTGGGGACTAGTGAGAATATGGGGGAAGAGGGTGAAATCTGGGAGGATATGGTAATGGATATGTGATAGATTTCAACTCTAAGGATTCAAATTTGGAGAATTTTATTGGTGAGGATAACTGGATAACCCCAAAGAAAAGAGGGAGGAAGAAAAAGGTGGATGTGGGTGGCAAATCCAAGCCTAGAAGGCCAAGCTAGAGATTTACGAGATTAAGAGAAACCACAAATGAGATTTACATGGGTAAATAGAGGTCATTGGACGTGTCCTCCAAGAAAGGTAAAAAATGAAGGTCATGTCATGGAATGTGCTAGGGCTGAACAACTCCTATAAGAAACTTGCTTTAAAAAACTGTGTTTTAACATAAGATAGATGTTTTACTATTACAAGAAACCAAGATGAAAAAAGATAATTTTGATAATGTTGCTAAGTACTTATGGCCAGGGGCCACTTACTCCTATAGTGATGCCGAAGGGGCTTCGAGGGGTATTGCTATGCTTTGGAACCCTTCTAGATTTAATGGCTCTGAACTATTCTGTTGTCAGAGTAGTGTTGGTGTTTCTTTTACCTACCTGGGCAGCTCCTAGTTGCTTATCAATGTTTATGCACCCAATCAAAGGAATGCTAGATCTGCTCTATGACAATTTCTTTCTAACTGGATTAAAAACAATAGTAGTTATCAGTGGCTAATGGCTGGGGATTTCAACTCCCCCTTATTTCCCTTGGAGAAAAGCGATGGTTTGGTAGATTATTTTGATAGCAGGGTAGATCTGGCAGACTTTATGAGTTCTATTGGCTTGATTGACATAGACTTATTAGGCCAAGCTTTTACCTGGACCAACAAACATATGGGGGAGGAATTGATTCAAGTTAGATTGGATAGATTCCTTTGTTCTAGTAACTAGATTGGCCTGCTTAGTGCCACTCTTCAGGCTCTGCATAAGATGGTTTCTGATCACAATCCATTGTTGCTGACCTCGTGTGACCAGTCTATTGTTGGACCTTTCCCTTTCTGGTTTGAAATAATGTGGAATTCCCACCCTAATTTCAAAAACAAAGTTGTGGAATGGTGGAATATTCCTATTCGTGGTTCTCCCATGTTCAGAATGTTTTTTTAAAATCAAACACATTAAATGTATGGTGAAAGGTTGGAACAAAAGGGTTTTTGGGGATTTTTTTAGGAGAAAAAAATTGTTGGGGATAAATTGAAATTGGTTCAAAAGAAAATGGAGGAGGGAGATGTCAGTCTTCCTACTTGCAACTGGGAGAAGGAGAACCGAAGGGAGTGAGAACAAATTCTTAAGAAAGAGGAGATTTTCTGGAAGCAGAAATCTAGGGTCCAATGGCTGAAAGAAGGTGATAGGAAAACCTCTTTCTTTCATATTTCTGCTATTAAACATAAGAAAAGGAATCAAATAACCAATTTACACAATGCTTGGGAAGAGGTTGTCAATTCACCCTCTCTAATTGGTTTAGTGGCTGTAGATTACTTTCAAAAATCTTATGTGGCTCTTGTTGAGGCTCCTAACCCGACTCTTGACATGCTACTGCTTGACCCACTTTTGACTATTATATCACAGATTGATAATCTTGGGATCCTCAGTGTTGTCACTCCTAAGGAGGTAAAGTTAGCTACTTTCAGCATGGGGGCCTTCAAAGCTCCAAGCCTTGATGGCTTCCCTCTAGCCTTCTTTTAGATCTTCTGGGAGATTGTTGGTGAGGACCTTTTCCTAGCTGCTCATGATTTCTTCAAATCTGGTAAGATTCTTAAGCAACCAAACCACACCTTCATAGCTTTAATTCCCAAGGTTGTTGATCCTCAATCTATGTTTGAATTTTGCCCCATTAGTCTGTGTAATACTTTTTATAAAATACTCTCTAAAATTTTGGTGAACCACATCAAACCACTCCTTGATAAAATAATTAGCCTAACTTAAAAAGGGTTTGTGCCTGGTCATCATATCTTAGATTCTACCATAACAACACATGAATTACTCCACTTCGTGGATAGATGCAACTATGCTGGTATGGCCCTTAAATTAGACATTTCTAAGGCCTATGATAAGGTGATATGGAATTTTTTCCCTAAAGTTCTAGCTAAGTTTGTGTTTAACCAATCTATGATCAATCTTATAATGGAATGTGTTACTATGGTTAAGTACTTTTTTTTGGTAAATGGGTCTCCTTTTGGGTTTTTTCCTACTGGGAGAGGTATCAGACATGGAGACCCCCTTTCACCCTATTTGTTTATAATGGTGGCAGATGTTCTTAGCAGGAATTTCTATAATATGCTGTCAGAAGGGTCCATAAAGGGTATTAAGGTTGCCTCTTCCTTAGAGCTGAATGTGATCCAACAATTTGTAGATGATTCCTTTCTTTTTGGGAAAGCCTCTGTGATTGAAGCCAAGTAATGGAAAAATAGTCTCAACAATTATGCTACTTGTTTTGGGCAATGCGTTAACTATAATAAAAGCATGATTTACTTCTTTAATAACACTCATAACCTGCAAACTTGGGTGATTTCTATTCTAGGCTATTTGAGTGGTTCTCTTCCTTTGGTTTATCTTGGGTTACCCCTTACTATCAACGAAGTCACTCCTAATTTTTAGAATTCTATACTAGGAAGGATCCAAAGAAAATTGGTTGGGTGGAAAGGCTCCTTACTTAGCCATGCTAGTAAATTATAGCTCCTGTCTGTTGTTCTTCAAGGTACCCCTATCTATTTTCTATCCATTTTCAAGATGCCTAAATATATTGCTAAGAAATTTGAGAAAATTCAAAGAACTTTCCTCTTGTCAGGGACTAAGGAATTTGTTTTTTTTGGTTAAATGGGACAAGGTTTGCCAACCTAAAAGTTGTGGTTTGCTTGGGATCAATACTGTTTATAATACCAATAAAGCTTTAATTGCCAAAGTGGGCTAGGACCATCTGAGGGATAGGAGGGATTGGTGTAAGATCACGAATGCTAAGTACCTTCAGAACATACCTTTGATCGACTGCCTATTAGAGGCTCACCCTTTAGGGTCTTTGGTTTGGAGGTGTATTTGTAGTCTGTAGGATCTTCTGAGAAATGGGATCAAATGGAAGATTGGTAATGGTAATAAAATTAGATTTTGGGAGGACACTTGGTTACCTGATACTCCCCTGGAAAACTTTGAATTTAGGAATCTTATGAGATTGGCTCAATGATTATTTGGTATTCATATTAGTGATTACCTCCTAGGGACTCTAAGTGTTAGGAAATGGAATGACTTAGGCCTTTGCTGCCCCCTTTCCCCTAATCTTTGTCTCCTTGCCAAGACCTTGCAGGAATTACTCTCCCTCACCAAGCTTCTTGCATCTTGTAGGGGGGTATGAATTCTTCTGGACTTATGATAAACAGGGTGATCTTTCAGTTAAATCAACTTACAATCTACTGATAGACCAAGGTGTTTCCCTCGATCTATAGAAGAAGGTCTGGAATCGACGCATGATCCTGAAAGTTAACTTTTTTTGGTGGACTGCTTGCCATAACAAGATTCTTACTCAGGACAATTTGAGGAAAAGGGGATTCCAGATCCCCAAAAAATGTTTTTTATGTAAGTGCAATGAAGAGTCGGTGGATCGCCTATTGTTACACTGCATGTTTGTTGTGGAGGTGTGGGGGATGGCTTTAGGAAGATTGGGGATTCAATAGATTATGTGTAGGGATATCACATCCTTTATCTTGAGCTAGTATGCACCCTTTATACACCCTTTACCTAGTGAAATTTGGAACCAAGTCCCTCATATTATATGCTGGTGTTTATGGAAAGAGAGAAACAATAGGATCTTCAAGAACATTGAGATGAGTTTGAAAGAGGTGTTTGGCATTGGGTCTCAGTTCATTGCGGAAAATATCTCACTTTTCAAATGGAAAACCCTAGACAAAGGTATGAATGAGGTGGAAATAAGCATGGCCAAAGCTTGACACCATAACCTAGATACTAACTCTTATGACAACTCTAGATCCTTGGCTCAGACTGTCATTGTTTGGAAACCTCCTGATAGGGGTTGGTATAAACTAAATTTTTATGGGACTGTGAAAGGAAACCTTGGCAGAGCTAATATAGGAGGTGTGATCAGGGATTACAAAGGAAATTATGTGGTTGGTTACTCTGGGGGGATTGGAGTTCATTCTTCTATGACTATAGAATCTAGAGCGTTGCTGTAGGGCTTACAGTTGGTTGTCTCCATGGGGATTGAGAACCTTCATATTGAAGGAGGCTCTAAGTCTATTATTGATGTTTTTAACTTTGATAGATTTTTGGGGTGGAGTACTAAAGACATTCTTCTTGACATTTGACTCTTTGTGTCGAATTTAAAATTAAAATTTGCCATCCAAATTTACCGTGAGGGAAACCAAGTGGTTGATGCCTTAGCCAATTTTGGCACACACTAGAAATTATCCAAATGCTAGCATTCTTTAGGGAACCTACCTCTTGACATTTAGGGTTTATTATTGAAGGAACAAAGCCCTTACTTGACCCATGATGATAAATAATCAAGCACCTTGCTAGATTTTCTGGGGGGTCCACATGCTTGTCTACTAGGCTATGTGGACGAGTTTCATTGATGAGATGGATAACAAGTGGCATAATTCAAATTATGGGATGGAGCTTGGTTTGAAAAGGGAAATCATGTTTTGTTGCGACAAGTACTTGATTAAAACTAAGTAGGACTGTACCTTACATAATCTCCTTTTGGGGATTTTGTTAAGCTATTGTATTTAAATTTTTTTTATTTTGATTTTGATGTGACTAATAATTATGAGATCAGGCTCCTTATTGGCACTATTTTATCCACTATTTTGTCTCCACGGCTGAAAGCAAACCTTTTTGGTGTTACTAAATTTGGTCTGCTCATGAAAGTTATCCTTTTAGGTGTTTCTAATTTTGGTCCTACGACCATCTTGCCTAGGTTTCTATGCAACTTCCACATGGAAGGAAAACCTTCCTTTCCTTTCATGTCCTACTTACTTAGCCGATTGTGTGTGGAGATCCTCATTTATGATTCCACTAAGTTTTATTTTTGCAAATTAATTAGTCATGCGTGCGACTTGTCCTTTGCCTTGATTATGATAGACTGTCATTTCTGGCTTAAAATCCTTAATGTGCAGGTGATTTTTCACCTTTCAATTATCTCTAACCTTTTATTTTCTTAGGGTTCCTGTTTATACTATGTGTAGAGTGACATTATGGGTGGTGATAGGGTGTGAACTAAGCCAGATATCTATAGTGAATTTCACAAAGATCTGCTTGTTTGGCATATTTGTGTCGAAGGTGGTTTGGCTCCTCTTATTGAGAGACTGGTGGGCCATGACTCTAATGTGTCTGCTTAGTTTGTCAACTCATGAGAAGATCGTCATGTGACTTTAGGAGTCACTTCCTTTACTATGTGTTGTGCAGTTTTACACTTCACCAAAAGTAGGGACCTATTTTGCTTTGGATTTTTGGTGCTTTAGCCCTTGGATTTTGAGGTTTTGTTGCCTTAACACGTGCTTGAATGATTATCTTATTTATGCATATGCCCCCTTTCTAGGAAGTGCTTTGAAAATCTAACGTTTTGAGCTCCTTTCGGGTTTTTGGCTCTTCTCAGGATTTTCCACCCCATTTGGATTTTCCCAGATTTCACTTAAAGCCTGACGACTGATTTTTTGCACTATTTTTAAAAAATTTTGCTCTTTTGCAGAATTCTGCATGGATAAGATTTTGTCAAAATTCTGTCTCCTTGTCAAATTCCCAAATTTGGGTTTGGTCTATTGTTTTATGAATATTGATGGCCCAATCGCTGTATTCTCCTGATTGATTGATGAGTTCAATGATGCCTTGCATTCTTATTATTGCATTTTCAAGCTTGACCCTATGTGTATGATTATTTTCATTTTGGTTGATTTTAGGGTTTCGACTTTAGAGACATCACAAATACTAATCAAATTTCCCTTGAGTGAATTCTAAGTCTGGATCCATCAATGAATGAGTTGAAACAAGTAGCATTTGAGCCTAGGTCCTCAAATTTGTGATCTTTCGATCAATTTGAGTGAAATCGTGTGATAACGTCGAAGTCCAGGTTTTCCTTCGCTGGCGAATTTCCTTGGTTTTCCTTGTCCTCTGCATTTTCCCGAAATCCAGAGTTTTACCTGCTTTGGGGATTTTCGCTCCCTCTAGATTTTCCCAAAATTCACATTGTCTCTTCATTTTATAGGATTTGTAGACTATGGATTGTTTTTGCCAGAATCCACTTGGCTTGGATTTTCCCGAAATTCCCTTCTAGCCTGGATTCCACAGAGGGGTGAAAATCCTGAACTGTGTAGAAATTGTGCTTTAGCATTATTTCGAGGTTGATTTCAATCTTTGCTCAGATCTATTTGAATGATGAATATATTATTGGTGATGGGCTAATCTTGATCCTCATGTTATAATGGATATTATTGATGGTGGTGTTTACTAAGTGCAGGCTAGATTTAACAAGGTCGTTAAGGCAGCTATGGAGGGGATTGCTTCAATTGAAGGAGGATTCAAAGCATTTATTACTTCACCAGTGGCCGACCTGGAGAGTATTTTTCTTAAGGTTCTAGATATATTGGATGAAGACAAGGATGAAGGGGCCAGTTAATGATCAATTTCATTGGGAGTTGTGCTTCCTATTTATTTGGAGCTTGTTTCTACCTTGTTTTTCATCCTTCACATGCATTGGATCGAGTTACATTATAAATCCCAGGTTGACCTAGATGAGTTCTTGCATTTAATGCATATTTATCCTATTTTGAATTCTCCTTTGGCCAATCTATTTGTGGCTATTTTATTATTGTAAAATCTAATTGGGCCAACATGCTCTAGGATTTTTCTATAAATATACCATTTCGCCTCATTTGTAAGGGGTTAGACTGTAGTAGTAGTAGTAGAAGTCACTAGAGATAATTCTTGGCTTAGAGGAAATTAGGGTAGTAAAGTAAGAATTAGGGTTAGAATTTAGTCGATTCTAGAGAAAATGTTGTAACACAGAACATTAGAATTGTTGTTGTCATTTGGTGATTCAGTACAATTGAAGGCATTGTGATTTTCTGGTGATATCTTTGTGTTGACTTATCTTGCATGGTTCTTGTGATTCTATCTTTTGAAATTGCTCAAGGTTATTAGATGTATGTTAGATTTAGAATTAGACATAATCTAATGTAAGCTATAGTTTAATGTTTGAAGTGTTTGCAACAACTCGGGTCCATACTTTTTGCGCCTAGCCGATTGTTACGTTTCCACAAAGAAGGCTTTGGACCTTATATTTATTGTTCTGGCTCAATTGTGGAAGCTTATCCCTTTTCAATGGCAATTGGGTTGTATTGGATGAATGTTCATGAGGAAAATCTTAATACCTTAGAAGATTGCACTATTTCTGTAAGATTGTAGATTTATCTGGGTTAAGTAGGAATTAGTTTATGAGGGATTGGTCCATTTCAAGTATTTCATCATTTGCATTATTAGTCTTAGAAGTAGATTTAATCTTAGGGTCTCTCTTAAACCCTTATCTTTTGCTATTTCTTTATTATCTAGGTTAGTTTTAGGATTGAAGTATCAATATATGGTGAAATCAGATAAGTTTAAGATCGAGTTATTGCTTGTAGTAAGGTCCCATCAGTGGATTACTCTCAACATTTTCACATTTATCATTGAGTTGTTTATGCATTGTCAAGACTCCAACATTAGAGACCTTTGGGCTATTCCCCTTTATATTGCCGGTAGAGATTTACCTTCAAGAGAGAAAGATAAGGTAGGATATTATATTCTATCCGAAGTTGTTGCGCGAAAACATCATCAACACTATGGATGAAGAATTTATTGTGCAGGGCTACTGGCCCGTGCTACTAATATGAAGCATCTGAAGCACACCAAAACCCAAGATAATGAAAGTATAAACAAGTTTTTTGTGGGGAACAAAGGGTCGATACAAAACCAGTTGGGTTTTGAACAGGAGGCTTTCCCTCAGCTATGGAACCAAGTGTGCCTTGCCTTGATGAAGTATGTGACACTAGAAGGTAGGTACAAGACCTATTACTTCTATCATTTCCCTTTTTTGAATCACCTTAGGCATAAAGTTTTGTTAAGCTTTCCTTTTTTCCTACTTATGGACTTAGAAAGTTTTGTCATAAAAAGTGTTGAGGCTGCTAGTCTGAATCCTAATGACCCTCCTCCCTTGCCACTCCACTAGGGCCTCATCTTGAGGTTCTACCACTTTCATCTTGCTCTATGTCTACCAAAACCCATATCAGTTTTTCACATTGAAGAGATTGAGCCTCTGACTATGACCAATTTATCTCTGACCGAATATAAAGGCCCTATCAGGAAAAACCACCTGGTCCCTGCTGACATGCATAAACCCAAAACTGTTGCTAAAAAGCTTAAGGGGAATGAGGGAGTGATCCATAATAGTGTGGTGGCTAGTCTTTGTGATCTCAAATCAACCCCCACCAAGACTACTAGCAAGCCCGCCCTAAAAAAGAAAGGCAAGGAGGAAGGTACGAGCTTGAAGGAACCTCCGAGCAAAGGAAAGAATGTGGTGAGCAAGGACTCTATGGGGGATATGGTGGTTGAAGAAAAGGTGGTTATTGGTTGTGATGCCATCATTCAATGCTTTGGTAGGTTGGCCAAGAACATGAAAAATGTGTAGGTTAAATA
Source organism: Sequoia sempervirens (assembly GCA_007258455.2). Classification (NCBI taxonomy): domain Eukaryota; kingdom Viridiplantae; phylum Streptophyta; class Pinopsida; order Cupressales; family Cupressaceae; genus Sequoia; species Sequoia sempervirens. The sequence continues at coordinate 72,413 of VDFB02335642.1, forward strand.
TTTGGACACAAAAGAGGAGTTGTCAGACAACAAAGATAGTAGGGTTGAAGAGGAGTTTGAGGGTGAGGAGGAGGAGCTTGCTAGAGGTCCCAACTCCATTCCTAATATGGAAAAAGTTTAGAAGGAGGTTTTGGCCTCTCAGTCTTTGGAATTGTTGGATGTTGAGCATTCTAATACCGCCAAGACTGCGGTTGAAGGGGAGGAGCTTTGTGTGTTGAAGGAAAGATTGGACAATTGGACAAAAAATTATGTGGTTTGACTTGCTTCATGGTTAAGCTAGTCCACTGTCTCACCAGTACTCTGACGGTGGTTATGAAGGATGAGATGGACATGAAAAAGGCTAAAGACCATAAAAAATGGGTCAGAGATGATGTTGTCAATCTCCTATCAAAGAACTAGGAAAATCCCAGTTAGTCTATTGCTGGTCCGTTGTTTGTTCGTTGTGTTTATTTTTTGGCTTTGTGTTTTTTGATTTTTTTTAGTCTTGAACTCTATTGGTCCTTGTGGGTCCTTGTGAAGGGTAAAACACCTTGGAAATGCTACCTACCTAATAAAAAACATGGCATAAGTAGTTTATGATAAGTAGTTGTCTTAAAGTGGTTATTGTCTAGACCCATGGATTTAAACTAGGATAAAATAAGAGGACTTACTTATGGGTTGTAAATTTATTTGCAAACATAAAGGTTAGAATAAGGGGTCATAATATTCTATAAAAATATTGGGAATGTTGTATAATAAACAATAGGGGTTAAAAATATAAATTTGATGGGTGGAAATGAAATTGGGGGTGTTTATTAGTACCATTGAATGCATGTACAATGCCACTAGTTTATTAAGTAGATCTCATAGGGTTATTATCTTCTTTAAAATTAAGGAGAGGAGGAAGTTGGGACATGGTAGGATTAATTCAAAGGTTATGACAAAGGAGGATAATACTATAATGAGAAATATGAGAACACAAAAAAAAAGTGGAATGCAAAAGAAAAGGTATAATCATTGGTTAAGGATGGGTAAAAAGTTAAGGTAAAAACAAAAGGGAAAAGTAAAAAGTTGAGAAATGAAAGTGGTAAAATAGATTAATAGAAAAGGATCTTGGAAGAAGGATAGAGATGCATTAAGAATATGGTGTTACATGGAAGAAGAATGAGTAAAAAAAATTATGTTATAGTTGATCGTGCTGAAGAGATCTTTTTTAGATGGAAGGGTGTGGAAGAATTAAGCAATATAAAAAAAATTAAAGTTGAATTTTTAATTTTTTTAATTTTTTAAAAAAATATATTTTAAGGTAGAAAACAAAATATTTTAGGTCTAGGAATGTTTCTTTCACCAAATAGAAGATACAATTTGGACTGAGCCTCATATGTGTTCATAGAGAAAATAAATTTATTTCTATTATACTAAATCTATCTAATAAATCATATGAATTTAACCATAAAACCATAATAATACATTAATATTATCTAAATATAATAAATTTACATGACTCGGGAAATGAAAATAAAATTTATATGAGAAAAATTTGATGATGGAGGTGCTTTGCAAGTTGCTCGTGTGTTGATAGGGCTTTGTCGGTCATGTGTGGTGGGGGAGGCCAACCCTCCCCCATGGAGGTTTGCACTATACTACCCTTCGTACCCTTTTTAATGCATTTTGTTCCTTCTTGTTGTTTCTTGTTTGTGGTTATTTCACTTATGTGGGTCTAGTCATTTTTGGTTTGTTCTTGGGCTGCTGAGCCCCTTGAGTGTGTGTGCTTTGATGGAGGGGGGTACGACCCCCCTAGATTCTCCCAATGACATCCCCAAGGATGGGGGAATAGGTAATAACATTGGGTCATCCAAATCCTTTAGTGATGTCATCATGGATGAAAACCCTTCCTGCTTTGCGAGTGCAAAGTTTTTTTTTGTAGCAAGCAAGGATGAAGACAAATTTACAGGAAATGGAGGAGCGAAAGGTAAGTTCCCTCCCAACATTGCTATAATTTCTCCTAATGAAGAAATGCATAACACTATATTTAATGAAAGAAATATAATTTTGAATGTTGCTCTATTCTTGGTTGCTATTGATTTGGAAAATCTTCTTGGTAGGAAGTTTATGGAAAATTGGTTAATTGATGTTTGGAACAAAAAACGTAATGTGCAAGTCTTACTTTGTCGCGTGATTCAAAAGGAGATTTTTTAGTTTTTGTTAGAACTCATGAAATAAAAACTAAAATAATTAATAAACCCTATTGGAGCATAGGGAATATCATTTTTAGGGTGATTGTGTGGTCCCATGGGGCTAACTATAATGAAATCTTTGTGCTTTCTTCTCCCAGATGGTTGTTGGTCAAGAATGTCCTACACAAACTCTAGTCATTCATACCCCATGTACTCACCAATTGGAAGTGTTCTAAGAGTGGACAAACCAAAGAATCCACTCCTAGGCATGAATGCTTGGGCTATCATCTCACTTAATCCCAGTGTGGAAGTGCTAGGAAATATTGTCATTTTGCTTGATAATTCTTAGCACCTTTGTCCCATCAAATTCTTGAGTGGGTTAGGGTCTTGTTATCTATGCAAAAGGGATGAGAGCATTCAAAATAATTTCCCTCTTATTAAAAAGGATGGGATTCATCCTCAGCCATCCAATGTTGTGAAGACACCTCCTCCAGCTTCCTCTGACTAGGCCGATGTTGCCACCCCTATTGTCACTATCATAGATTCTACCTCCCCTATGTCTAGCATACCCTTGTAGAATGTTTCCCAACCTATTTCCCCCTCTCCTATCTCTTCTTATTTCACCTCTGCTCCCTAGTATGAAGATTTGTGGTAGTTAGAAAACCTAACCACCCCTAGCCCCTTTGCATCGCCATCCTCCTCCAATGACTTTTCCCCTCTTGTGACTCCCTGTGCTCCAATTTTGTCTGCCTCCTCCCTCAAGTTGGCCCTAACTGATGGTTGGAAAAATGCTTAATTTATTAATTTAATTAAATTAAGAAAGAATAAGGAAGAAAATAAAAATACTAACATGAACTATGAGAAAACCAAGTATTACATTAATGAGGTCCAAACCTCAAAGGATGAGTTTGAACTCACCCAGAAAAGTGGGTTGAACAATCTCATCCTCTTTGGATCATATATCTTGGAAAAACATGGTGATAATGGAGGTGGTAATCCCTATGTTGTTTGTAGAAAGGCTTGGGGAAACCCCACCACCTTATCAGAGAACTTTGATAAGAATGATGAAGGGGAAAACCTAGCCCTCTAGCCCGATGGATGAAACCACTCAAACTCTAATGATGAACTTAAGAATTATGATAATAAGAGAACCCTAAATGTTAGCAAGACCACTTCCATGAGAGGGGTAGGTGAAACACACCCAGAGGTTTCCACAAGTGATGATAAGTCACATCCTCTAAAGGAAAGTTTAGACTCCCTCACAGAACTGATCAACAAGTGGTTTGTAGAGAAGGAAAAAAATAATAAATGGCTTAAAAAAGTCTTCAACTCTCCAATTGATCTTGTAGGAACTGTTAGATACCTTGGCAATAAGAATATCACTGGAACAAAGGTCGAGGGTTCCATGGATACCCTCTAATATGCATACCTCTTAGGAGAAGCATAAAAATGAAAAAAAAGATAAAGATAACACCTTGGATCCCTCAGAGGGGGGAAAAAAGATAACTAATGTTGACCCCCCAAAGGAAAAGAGGGGAAGAAAGAAGGATAGTTCCATTGTCCTTAGTAAAAGTAGCATTGGCATCCTAAAAGAGAAAGGAAAAAAAAGCATTGTTCTTGCTATCCCCTTGGATAAAAGGATGGAGGGTGAATATGGGGCACCTAAATACTTCGAGCTATTTAGGAATGCCAAAGAGAATTCAAGTGAACGATTCAATGATGAGTCTTACTTGCATTTCATGGAATGTGAGGGGACTTGAGTCCCCTGATAGAAAATACATAGTGAGGAGGTTCTTAAACTTGGAAAAGGAAAAGGATTTTGTCCTACTACAAGAAGCCAAGGCAATAGGGATTACACTGGAGACCAACATGAAATTCATTTAGGGTAACTCCTCCCACATTACCTCACAACATGAAAGGGGTAGAGGTGGCACAAATATCCTTATGGCCAATAAATGGAAACAACCCCTTACTAGCTCTAGGGTGTCTCCTTGCAATAGGGTTGTATAGGAAAATTTTGAAAAAGGTGAAACCAAATTTGGTGTTTGTTCGATCTATGCTCCAAATGAGTACCTTGACAAAATTAATCTGGGAAAATGGATAATTTTCCTCTCAGATGTCCCATGGATAGTGGGGGGTGACTTCAATATGGTGGAAGAGAATGAAGATAAAAAATCAGGTCTTGCTATGGACTGGAGAGGTAATGAAAAATACTATTGGCATAGAATGAAGGGGGGAGAAGAATTTATTGTAGATTGGATAGATTCTACTCCAATAGAGATTCCTTTAGTTTTAAACCCCTCAGTGATAGGAATACGGTGATGGTGTACCTATACACCCTCTCTAACCACCACCCAATTAAAGCTTGTATTGAGATAAATGGTGGAAGGATAAAATTTTCTAAGGTAAGTGAAAAATTCATTCTTAACACAAGATTGCTAAAAGATAGGGACTTCATTGATGCTATTGTAGACTCTAATCTAATGTATTGTAAACTTGGTAGAACCTACACAATTCAAAGGTTTAACTAACTAAACAATCCACTCAACATTGTGCAAGACTACATTAAATTGTCAACCCAAGGTTTCTAAGATTGTGATGGTGCATCATTATATATTCCTTGAAGGAATCAAAACTACTTAAGCTACCCTACTCAAGTTATTCTACTTGTTAGAAACTCACAGAATTACAAAATAGTAAAAGACATAACCAAAACCAGTGGCTATGGGTACTTATAGCTTAGACTGCAACTAAAATGTTATTAATGAAATGATGTTGTGACAACTCAAAAAATAATAAAAACTAATGACTCAACTAAATTAACCTCTAGAGCACTACTGGTTAACCATTGCATGCATGTTCATAAGCATTCACTAAAATAAGGAAGATATGAGATTCTAGTTAACTTGCATATGATTCATGAAGTAGTGATAAACTAATAACAACTATTAAACATAAATAAATAATTGGAAAATGAAGTGAGGAACAATACCTTGAGTGGCCTACTTAAGTGATTTTTCTCATTTTAATTGAACCCAAATCTAGCTAATAGATTCTATGCATCCCATTAAACTAATTCCATTCATTGCATATCATGAAAGATTTACAAAAGATCTTTTCATAGATTGGACTCAATCATTATGAATATTTTTTCATGTCTTGAAACTGAAAGTAACTGATAATATAAAACTGAAAAAACCAACTACTCTATGGATTCAACCAACAATTATATACAAGCTTGAGGGAATCTTATTCAAAGCAACAACTTAACTAGAATCATTAACTCCATTCCCAAATATTTAGAGCGTAGATTTAAGATTGATTTATTCAACCTATAACTGAAAAAGGAAAAAGAATCCTAATGGGACTAAAACTCTATCAAAAGAAAATTACATGTAAACATACAACCATTTTTCAAAATCCCATAAGTGAAGGAGACCTCTTCTTCATCGTTTATTAATTGGTTATAATAATGCACGTTCAACGTTCATCAAGCGCCTTTAATTAACAATCATCACATTTAGTTTAACCTGGAACTCCCCTATTTTTCTTTCCAATGTTCTTGTGATTAGGTGAAATCTCCTAGTCTAGATGATGCAAAATAAAGTGAAAAAATGAAGGAAACAACACCTAACACCTCAAGATAATCCTAGTTGAACTTCAAACAAAAGAAAAGATGAAAAACAACAAATTTTACCTTTGTTAAAGTTGATCTTTGGTTGGGCTTTTGATTTTCAATAATGTATGGTCCTTGATGGAAAGAGTGCTAAAAAGATATGCAAAATGATGTAAATTCAATGGGGATTCAAATGATGGATGTGGGTATTTGAGTGATAAATACAATGGATGCAAAGAGAGCTTAAAGGTGCAATAATGGTGGATGCAAGAGTTGAGTGCTTGAGAGATGAAGTTGCTTGAATGTTGTTAGTTGATGAAGGCTTGAATGTGATAATGCATAATGAGAGAATGAAAAATAAATCCTCTATATTTAAAGGAGAATTCTCTAGAGAATTCAATGGTGAAGATTGAGCCAACATGGCCAAGATGGAGCGCTATGGTGAGTTGAGGACTCACAATCCCTCACATCTTGCCATGTGGAAGATGAGATGTCAAGAAGAAATGTGATGTGGAAAAGGACATATGATGTGGAGGTACTTGCAAGTACCTTGGGATGAGAGTGATGGTGACAAGTGAGAGGACCATGGGAATGAGAGAAGTTGTTTGAGGGATGAAAGTGAATTTAAAATTCACATGCTTGGGGATATCTTAAGGATAAGACAAGGTTCCCAAAAAGGAAGCTGAGAAGTACCTTGTGGATAAGACAAGGTGCTTAAAATTCCATTAGGAAGGACATGGGGTAATAAATGAATTAAAAATTCCTTGGGAGATAGGGAGATTTGACTAAAGGGTTGATTAGACTATCTAATCAATGATTAGAAGATAGTTAGGTGGCTAATGAAGATTAGGAGCCAACTTGCAAAAGTTGGAGGATGTGACACATCCTAATCATGGATTAGACATAAGCACACCCCCAATGATGGGATTAAAAGGTGGATTAGATTAAGGAAGATATGGGATGTGATGATGTGAGGAATTAAATAAATGTCTTATTTATTTAATTCTTTGGAAGAAGGATTAAGGGTAAGGTATTTAATTATTTAACTAAATAACTCAGGGATTTAGAGGACTTTAGGGGTATTAATTAAATAATAGTGATATTACTTAATTAATGCATATGAAGGGATATTTGGATGTAAAGGGACAAATTTTGACAAATGGAAAGTGTCCAAATTTAGGTGTAGAAATTTGATGCAATGAAGCTTACCTATCCTAAATGATGCAAAGAAGGAAACAACACTACACAACCTCAAGATTAGCCTAGTTGAACTCAAACAAAAGAAAAGATAAACAACAATATATTTTACCTTTGTTCAAGTTGATATTTGGTTGGCCCTTTGATTGTTGATAATGTGTGCTCCTTGATGGAAAGAGTGCTAAAATGGATGCAAAATGATCTTGATGAAATGAAGATTCAAATGAGAGATGTGGGTATGTGAGAAAGTGAACAAAATGGATACAATGAGAGCTTGAAGCTTCAACAATGGAGGATGGAGGCAAGTGATTGAAGTTGCTTGAGAGATGAAGTTGGAGAATTTCAAAAATGTGATTGTAATTTGAATTCTTAATGTGATTGTGAATGAATGAGAATGAAAGAAAATCTTTTATTTTATAGAAAGAAGATCTAGAGAAATGGACGATTGAGATCTTGCCAATATGGGCAAGATGAAGGGCTATGGTGAGTTGAGAATTCACAAACCCTCACATCTTTCCATGTGGTGGATGAGATATCACGAGGACAAATGAGGTGGAAATGGTACATGTGAGGTGGAAGTACTTACAAGTACCTTCCCATGTGAGTGATGTGACACATGAGATTCACATGGGGAAGAGGAGAATCCTTGAAAGTAGAAAAGTGAATTTTAAATTCACATGATTGTATCTTATGATAAGACACAATTCCAAACAGGAACTTGAGAAGCAATCTTGATAAGGAAAGGTCCTTAAAGGAAGCTGAAGTACCTTGATAAGACAAGTTGTTCCCAAAAGTAGACCTAACCCCATGTGGGAGTGATGTGACATCTCACATCACATAAAGAGTGATTCTCGGAGGAAATGAAAGAGAATTTCCAAATTACATAGAAGACAAAAAATGAATTAAAATTCCTTAGAGATGGGGAGAGTTGAGTAAATGGGGGCTAATTGTGACTAGCTAATCAATGAGTAGAAGATAGTTAGTGGCTAATGAAGGTTAGGATCCAACTTGCAAAAGTTGGAGGATGTGACACATCCTAATCAAGGATTAGACATGTGCAAATCCATAATGATGAGATTAGGAGGTGATTGATTAAGAAATAGGGTATGAGATGACATGTGAGGAATTAAATAAATGTCTTATTTATTTAATTCTTTGAGGAAAAGGGGGATATAGGGTAAGGTATTTAATTATTTAACTAGATACCTTAGGGATTTAGAGGACTTTAGGGGTATTAATTAAATAATAGCGATATTACTTAATTAATGCAGATGAAAGTATATTTAGATGAAAAGGGACAAATTTGGACAAATGGTAAGTGTCCAAATTTAGGTGTCTACATTTTTCCCCTCTTTGAGATGGTGTTATGAAGTAGCATCATTTCAAGGAAAATTAATATATAGCCCCAAGAAGAATATGGTTAGATTGTGAGAGATTCCCTAGTCATTCAAAGAAGTGACTAGGAAAAAAGATGATGGAAGTGAAGATGAAGATTAGGATTGAGGATGCCCCCTCGAGAGGACAGGCGGGTTCAAGAGAACACCTGCGTGCTCTTGAAATAGATGAAACAATGATGGATAAGAGAGGATAATAAGATAGGAGATTTGGAAGCTAACAACTATCCAAGGACAAAAGTGATGTTGCCCCGCTAAGGACAAGCCAAATGTTTGATGATGGATGGAGTAGTTTTAATGGGGAATAGCCATCCCAAACAACACCAAAGGATAAGGAAGGATACATCTTGTTGATGTTGATGAAAGCATCATTGATGAGGGAAGGATATATCCTGAAACAACACCAAAGGATAGGGAAAGATATCCTAATGATGATGATGATTAGATTGAGGCTTGTAGCGAGATAGGGAACAAGACCAAGGATGTGATTAGATGATTTGTGTTAGATTGAATTGATGGGGATTGGATTGAGATGTGAGATTAATGAAAGGACTAAAATGATGGGGGATAAGATGCTTAGAATAACTAATCTATACTATTATAAGAAGATTGAAGAGATGATGATAAGAGATAGGATGGATAGAGGAGTTAGAGTGATGAAGGCTGAATGGATGGGGGGATTTTGATAGATGAAAGGATGGGGGATGGGGAGATGAATGTTTGCACAACCAAAATCATAGGTCATGGGTTGGGTAGAGAAGGGATGGAGGATACATGCAATGCAATGGAATGGGAGATGGAATGCAATCCTAATGCAATTTTCTAGGAGTGATGAAGGCCGAATGATGGGGATTTTGATAGATGAGAGGATGGGGGATGGGGAGATGAATGTTTGCACAACCAAAATCATAGGTCATGGGTTGGGTAGAGAAGGGATGGAGGATACATGCAATGCAATGGAATGGGAGATGGAATGCAATCCTAATGCAATTTTCCATTTTTAGAGCACTGATTTTTGCTATATCATAAGACATCGAGTGTTAGGGTATGTAAACCAAGGCATATTAGTGTATAATGTGTAAAAAAACCACAACAGACAAGAAGGCTATCCCAACACCCCAAAGTCATGAAGACCTTGGTCGGGCCAAGCATTGGGATAACCACAAGCACAAAAGGATGCCCCATCGTAACACAAGGCCTCAGGGATCTTGGTAGGTACTATGTGGGACAACCTAGAAGACAACAACAAAGAAAAAAGATCAAGATATGCCCCTACGTTAATCGATCAAAACACACCATAATATGATAGATCATGGCGGTCTTGACAAGTGATGATAGGGAGGTCAAGTGATAAACAAAATCCAAAAGTATCAAAAGATCATAATCAATTTCAAAATGTCCTTTTCCATGGGATCAAGGGGATGGATGGGGTTGATGAGGTTTGTTAGGAAGGATGCATCTCGTTGAGACCAATAATGGATACTAAACTAAAAGATCGATATGACGCGGGATACTCAGAATTGATTGGATCTTTTGATACTAGTGGCTCTCGTTTGTGAAGAACCAACTAGATAAGGACACCAAAGAAAAATGATGGATAAAGGATGGTGAGATGACCAGGATAGGGATAAAATGATGAGACTGATACGATGAGACAAGATAGACCTATTGGATAAGATAGGATGATAGTGATCATGTGTAGCTTAGGGATGGGATAGTTATCAAAATCATCAAAAAAATGAATTGGGAGAATGACTCGATGGAGAAATGAGTGACGAGAAGTGACAGGAGATTGGAAAGATGTGTGAAAGAGGTGGAAGTGATGATAATGAGATAGATGGCATTGGATTACATGGTGAGTAGCCTATAGCTAGATACCAATGACAAGGGACTATGAGATGGGATGAGGATAAAGATGAAGGGATGGATAGATAAAGATAAGGATATGGAAAGATGCTAGGATGGATGGATAAAGGGATTGTTTGGATTGGTAAGGAGATAAGGATCGATAGGAAGATAAGGATGGGGAGATTGAAAAGGATTGTTTGGATGGAAAAATAGGAAGATAAGGATGGGGAGATGGTAGGGATGTGGTGATGGATGGATAGGAAGATAAGGATGGCAAGATGGAAGGGATGTGGTGATGGACATATAGGAAGATAAGGATCATGGGGAGATGGAAGGGGTTGTTTGGATGGATAGGAAGATAAGGGTGGGGGGATGAAAGGGATGATATGATAGATGGATAGGAAGATAAGGATGGGGAGATGAAAGGGATGCTATGATGGATAGGAAGATAAGGATGGGGAGATGGAAGAGATTGTTTGGATGAAGAGGAAGATAAGGATGGGGCAATGGAAGAGATCGTTTGGATGGATAGGAAGATAAGGATGGGGAGATGGGAGGGGTTGTTATGATGGATGAATGATGTCTCCAAGGACAATGTCATAAAGAAGGAGGTTCCCCACTCTAGATATGTCATATATAATGAGGCCTGAAAGATGGGAGATGGAAAGATGGGAAAATAAAGGAGTGATATGGATATGGATAGGATGTATGGATAAGGAAGGGGGATTAATGGTAGCATGACAGGTGGACAAAGAGAATAGATGGATGTGAATAAGGATTAGGAGAGTGTATGGATGAGGGGAATGTATTCCAAGAGGTGTCCAAAGCATGTATGTATGTTTTCCCCTATCTATATCAAGATCATAAGGAGGATGGAGGGATTGGAGATAAATGGGATATGACAGACAAGATGTATAAGATAGGTGGGATGGAGGAGATGGGTGAAGGGGATGAAGTTGCCCCAAGTGTGCGAGTAAACTGGATGGGGCATTTACACATGATGCCTATTTTCCAGGTTTTCATCATGATACTTATCCAAGGCAATTGTTTGCCAAGTTTTCACCATTGGACGAATTATTTCTTTACTTTTTTTTTTAATTTTTTTGACTTTTTTTTTTATCTCTTTGACTTTGTTTTGGATATTTTTGACTTATTTTTTTATCTTTTGGATTTTTGGATAGTAGGTGGATGGAGATGGATAAGGATAAGGATGCAAATAAGTGGATTTAGAAGACACGTGATAAGGAGATGGATGAAGGACTCAAGCATCAAGTTCCATACAAGGTATTAAGAGCCCATGTGTGAAGTGGCGATTGGATATTGGTACAAACTTATGAGGATAAATGGATTATTCAAGGGAATGAATGAAAGGGATTTGATGGGGGAGATATGTGGGATAATGGATTAGATGTTGGAAAGTGTATGGAATGATGGGGTAGGTGTGTGATGGGGTGATGAGTTCAATACCAACATTGGCACATATGGTGGTGGATGTCAAATGATAGGAGTACTAATGGATGGATGATGTGGGGATAATGGAGGAGATGGGATAGTGAATTTTGGGACATAAGGACCCAAAAAAAATTTAGGAGATGGAAGGGGTGTATGATTAGCTTTTGGATTAGCAACTTTGGATGTAATTACAGATTTTTCATTTGAACACATCACATCTGTTTTATTTGGGATCCACATGGTTTTTATTTTTGCTTTGGTGGGCCTTGGTGGCCGATGTGTTTGATTTTGATTTGCTTTAGACTCATGTGGATGTTTAGATTTATGAATTGTTACTTTGACATCCAAAGTGCTTTTAATAGCAATGGGATGGGTGTGAGCAGATGGATGATGTGGAGGAAATACAAATGGAGTGATGGAGATAGGATTTTGGGGATGATATGTGGATGAAGGAGGTGTAGGTATGTTCCTTTGTTGATCTTGATTAGGGGGCATGAGAGAGGGATGTTTATGATGGGTGATATGGATAGGTGTTGGATGGATGAAAGGATGAATAGTGTGAGATGGAGGAGGTAATTTTGGGATATAAGGGCCCAAAATAGGTGTAGTGGTTGGAGGGACATAAGGACCCAAAATAGATTCAAAAGAAGGAGGAATATGGATGGTTGTTTTGAGGCGATACGATGGAGGGGGAATGGCAGAAAATGATTTGGTGGAACCATGGGAAGATCCTATTATTCTTTTGGAGGAGGCTCGTTGAGGACATATAGAGGTTGTACCAAAATTTTTGAATTGTGAATCGCGGACAGTACATCTGAGACCTCGTGTATAGGATTGTTATTTGACTTGAAAGGGCTCTAAAATACCTTGCTCATGAAGGCCTAAACCTTTTCCTTGATAGTTCATATTCTTGAGCATTCAATCCATGATAGGATTTAAATTATTTTGGAAGAATGATGCGAGTCCATTATTAGGCGGAGGATGATGGGTGGTATATATGCTTTTTTTTTCTTCTGCAAGGAGACCACCATGGAAGAATGTGAGAGTACCAAGGGGATATAAAAGAAGTGAGGGGATAGTAGGTTTAGGAAATGATGGAGGATCATGAGGTGGACATGATGGGATAGAAACATTTGGATGGGTGGTGTCAGGAGAGGGATTAGGTGATATAATATGATTTGGATTTGTGGCAGTAGGTGATAAGGGATCATGCGATGGAGTGATCGGATCTTGAGTATCAAGGGGATCATGGGATGGAATATATGGGGGATTGTGATCTTGAGATGGACTAATGGGACGATAGGATCTTGATGTGGAGAAGGGGATATGTTGGTATGCTTTGGATCAAGATCTTGGCATGACTCATCTTGTGTGGGTGGAATGATGATGGAGTCTTGGAGGGAATCTTCAAGTGGGGAAGATGGAAGGATGGAGGATTCAAGGCATTCATGGGAATGGATTTCAGTGATACTAGGAGTGGGAGAAGTGGATTGGATTTGTGTGTCTTTGTTGGATTGGGTGGATCTAGGTGTAAGAGGAGTGGATTGGATTTGGTTATCTTTGATGGGCTCGGCGGATCTCAGAGTAGGAGATGGGGACTCAATGGATTCACTAGGTTCGATGATTTCAGTGGTTTGAGTGGTGCTAGGGGTGGTAATAGAAATTATAGATGTGGGATGGAGAAGGGTATCATCACTAGTGATCGTGGATGATGGATTGGGATAGCATGGTTCCAAGACTGCAATGTGTGGAGTGGGGGATGTCTTTGTCATAAGTCCTTGGAGGACTTCTAGGGTGAGAATGGTGCATACTCTAGGTTTAGCTTGGGTGATGGGCATAGATGAAGGATTGTAATTATGGAGTGGTGGACTAGGAGTAGATGGAGGAATGGGATTGGATGTAGGATTGGGAGTAGATGAAGGATTAGGATTAGATAGAGGGTTAAGGTAGGGATATTGGAATGGTGAATTAGGATAAGGGGACATGGATGGTGGGTTAGGACAAGAGGATACAAGTGGTGGATTGTAGTAAAGGTATTGGGATGGTGGATTAGGATGGCAAGACATCGAGGCTAGATTAGTATAGGTTGATGGGGACATAGGATTAAAGTAAGAAGGTGTGGATGTAGGATTAGGATGGGCAGACGGGTAAGGAGGATTAGGATAGGGGGACATGGACGGGGGATTGTAATAGGAGTATTGGGATGGTAGATTAGATTGGGATAAGAAGATATGGATGTTGGATAAGAAAATGATGTGGATGAAGGGTATGACGAATATGCAGATGGAGAAGATACATGATACCTCTTGTCAAAGGTAGGATAAGGAGCATGATTAGGCATGGATGAATATATAACAAGATAGGTTGAAGGGGTGATCAGATTGTGGAAAGTGGTTGGGGAGATCTTACTATAAATGATAGCATCAAGGGGATCTATGTCGTATACTTCTTGATCAACAAGACTCTCGTTATTGTCATCAACGTAATTATGGTTTCCCTTGATTACTATTGATGGAGGATAAGGATTCATGATATCAGATGGGATGGATATAGATTGAAAGGATGGGAATATTGGATGATCAAAAGGAAGGAAAATATGATGAAAAGGTAAATCAGGTGGATTGGAAGAAGATGGGAGAAGGAATCTTAAGATTTGTTTTGATATCAAAAGATCATGGATGGAGATGGACTAAAGCTCAAATCAAGATTGGATCAAAGCTTAGATTGAGATGATTAGGTGATGCAATAGGAATGAATCTAAACCAAGTTCAGAGGTTTGATGGGATTTAATTACCACATGATGATTACGACCTTGAATCTACGTCAAGATGGAAGTAGATTGATTGGGTGATTGAGGGATGTGGCTGGATCAAATGGGATAAGGTCAATTGATGAAATGATCGATAAGATCCAATGATGGATCAGATAGGATGAAGAAATGGATTCTAAATCATGCTCAGAGGTTACCCTAGGTGACTTAGGGTGCTGATTGATTAGATTAAAGGATAAATAGATGATTGCAGCACCAAATACACCTTGAGATTGAAAGTGGATTGATTAGGCTGATGATGGTGATTAACTTAGGATGGATGACAATCCTAAGCAGATTTGGATGATGACAATCAGATTCAAACACCTAGGTTAGCTTGGATAATAGCCTAAAATGAAGTTAAGAGGATTTGGATCAAGAAAACGATGATGGAAATGTGAATTAGGGATGCTCTAAGGTGTACTTAGATGATTCAGCTGATGAATGGATGAATCAAAATGTAGATGATGGATAAACAAAAGATGTAAATGACTAGATGAAGGTCAGGTTCACTTATGGAAGGACAAGTTTGCCTATTCAAGGTCAGGTTCTCCCATGCAAGGTCAGGTTCACCCATGCAAGGTTAGGTTCACCCATTCAAGGTCAGGTTCGCCCATGCAAGGTCAGGTTCACCCATTCAAGGTTAGGTTCACCCATTCAAGGTCAGGTTCACCCATGCAAGGTTAGGTTCATCCATGCAAGGTTAGGTTCACCCATGCAAGGTTAGATTCGCCCATGGAAGGTCAGGTTCACCTATCTACTATTAGACCCTTAAAACAAGGAAGTGGACCCTTGTAATGGGTAGACATGATCACAAAACATGGAGATGGATACTCAGAATGAGGAGATGAGTGATTAGATCAGGGAAATAGATGCTCCAATTGAGGAAATGAATGCTCAAAATGAGGGAATGGAGTTTCAAAATGGATGAATGGATACTCAAAACTAGTGAACAAATGATCTGAATGGGTGAGAGATTGGATGAAATGAGTAAACAATCACTTGAAAGGGGAGATAGGCTCTCAAAATGAGGAGACGAAAGCATGAAATGGATCAATGATTACTCAGAATGGATACTCAGAATGAGTAAACGATTGCTTGGAATGGGGGACTAAATCTCAGAATAAGGAGATGAAAGCTCAGAATGGTTGAACAAGCACTCAGAATGAGTAAAAAATTACTCAGAATGGATGAACGGATCTCAAAAGGAGGAGATGCAGGTTTAGAATGGATGAAAAATTAGTCGGAAAGAGGAAACAATTACTCGAAAGGGATGACCGATTAATCGAAATGAGTAAATAAACACTCAAAATGGGAGATTGACTCTTGGAATGAGACAAATGCTCAGAATGGATGAATGATTACTCAGTATGAGTGAATAGATGATCGTAATGAATGAACTTCTTAGAATGAGAGAATGAATGCTCATAATGAATGAACAAAAGCTCAAAACAAGTAAACGAGTGCTCAGAATGAGGAAAAAAACACTCAGAATGGGAGAATGACTCTCGGGACGAGGAGACTAAAGGTCAGAATGGATGAAAGGATGCTTGGAATGAGAAGACAAATGATTAAAATGCTAAAAATGAGGAAACAATGCTTGGAATGACTTATCAGAGGATGAAATTAGCTATTTGGAGGGTAGGTTCACCCAAGTTAGGGAAGGTTTGTGATAGGGAGAGAGATTGGAGGAATCACTCACTGATTCCTGCTCTTGGCCTTTCCTTAATAGACATCCTTGGTGCCTTGCTCCACCAATCTAACCTATAGGTCCCTACTCCTACCTAGGAACCCTTGGTTGTCTGACCAATCCCTCTTCTATCCACTTGCTATCCTTCTTCCAAGCAAATCTTGGTGCTTCACCATATTCTCTCCTTTGGCTCTTAATCTGCCCTAAAGGCCAAATAACCTCAACCTTCTTCAAGGTTCTTATAGGGGGTTTGAAGGTGTTTCAAAAGCTTCAAAATGGCCAATCTAAGGTCCTTGTGCAACCATAAATCTCCAACTTTCCATCACTTCCTCAAGGTTCCTTCCCTAGGGTTTGAAAGGCTAGTAGCCTTGAGCCCCCAATTAGGTCTCTGAACAGGGGTAAATTGCTTTTCCCTCCTAAAACCACCAAAGAATCTAGGTTCTTGGCTTAGGAATTGTGTTTCCCCTACCCTCACCTCCAAGATTCTTGTGGTTTCAAGCCTACTCAGGCCGTACGCTGTCCAGACACCAAAATGCTCAAGAACCCTAGGGTTTCTAAGTTTCACAAAGTTGTTCTCTGAATATCAGAAAGTTCTCACTCCAAACAACTTAGTAGAACCTCCTCCTAATCACCGTGGGTTGCCAAAACCTTCCCCTAAATTCACAAGAAAGAATTTCTCAAAAACCTCTTTTCCCCTGCAAGATATGTCACTTTTTCTTCAAGACTGCCCCAACTGAGCCTGCTTTGGCTCGCCTAGGGAATCCATTTGCTAGCATCCAATGAATTCACACAAAACCTAAAAATTAACCTATTTACAAGCATGATGACTAGGCACTATTTCTAAAGGGCCGTACAAATTGTATGGAGGAAAAGTGCTCTAGCACCACATCTTCAAAATATAGTTGATTCAAAACAAAAATAGGAAAACACTGAACTATCTACAGAAATGTGCTTAAAAACTATAAAAGAAGCTAACTAATGAATTCAAAATGCTTGAATGTGCACTACACTACATTCCATAGCTACATAGAAACAAAACTAATCCATTGAACTCAAAAAACAAGCTACAAAACATATGAATTTCTGCATATAAAGCTGTTTCTCTTCAATCTTCAAATAGGTCACACAATAATACTGCTTCTAACCATGCCCCAGGGTTGATTCATGCCTTTAATAGGCTACCAAAACTATTGGGCTTCATGGGTTAGCCTTTAAGATGACCTAGAGCAAACATTGTAAAACACACTGTGTTTTCAAAACTTAGGCAATTTTTACAACCTAGCCAAAATGAAGGTCAAAATCCTTCCAACTAATCAAAAAAATTCCATAGATCACCTCTAATGGTCTACATGACCTTATGAACAACACAACAAAATTTAGAGCTTCAACCAAAAACTTCAGTAAAGCTTGAACTTTGCTAGGTGCTCTTGCACCATTCTCCCCCTCTCTGCCCAAACAACTAAGGAGAGGAATGAGGGACCAATGTCAGGTCAATGCCAAGTTTCTTGAACTGGTCTTCCTGTATCCAAGTGGCTTTTGATTCTGGCTTGCTCTTCCACATGATAAGGTGCTCCATGTACACCTTATG
Source organism: Sequoia sempervirens (assembly GCA_007258455.2). Classification (NCBI taxonomy): domain Eukaryota; kingdom Viridiplantae; phylum Streptophyta; class Pinopsida; order Cupressales; family Cupressaceae; genus Sequoia; species Sequoia sempervirens. The sequence goes on from VDFB02335642.1 coordinate 90,163, forward strand.
TCTTGTGGCTTTCTACACTCTTGACTGCAAGATCTTCTCTACCTGAAGCTTGTCTTGTTGAGGAAGGGTCACATTACTGATGTCCTTGAAGATTCTCTTGTTGTTCTGATCCTCATCATTGACTGATCCCTTGTACTTGATCAAATCAACAACATTGAAAACTGGAGAGATGCCCAAGTCTGATGGTAATTCCACCTTATATGCATTCTTGCCATATTTGGCCAAGACCTTGCATGAACCCACTCGTTTCATCTGTAAATTGGTTGCCATTCCCTTCTGCAATTTGGATTTGTTGAGGTGGACCATAACATAGTCCCCAACTACAAATTGTACATCCTTCCTTGACAAATCAACATTCTCCTTCAACTTTTAGGTTGCTGCTGTGACTGTTTGCTTGACCTGCTCATGAATCTCCTTCATGGTCTGAGTGAAGTCTTCTGCATGTCCACTCCTGCTCTCCATAGATCCAAGGTCTCTAAGTTCACAAATTCCTCTTGGGTGCATCCCATACACAACCTCAAAAGGACTTTTCCCTGTAGTTCTATTTACACTGTCATTATAGGCATATTCAGCTTGGGAGATCACCATATCCCATGTCTATCCATATTCTTTAGTTAAGCACCTCAAAAGATTACCCAACACTCTATTAATCACCTCTATTTGGCCATCGGTTTGAAGATGGTAAGCTGATCCAAATGACAGATTTGTACCCAATCTACTCCATAGAGTCTTCCAAAAGTGACTCATGAACTTCACATCTCTGTCAGAAACAATGCTTAGAGGCAAGCCATGGATCCTAACAACTTCCTTGAAGAAAAGATGAGCTATATAGCTTGCATCATGAGTAGTTTTGTAGGGAATAAAATGACTCATCTTACTAAATATGTCTACCACAACATAAACACTGTCAAAACCAGTCTTGGTCTTAGGAAGACCTACCACAAAATCCATGCTCACACACTCCCATGGTCTGTTAGGAATGGGCAGGGGTTGATACAAACCAACATTGCTAGCTCCTCCCTTAGCTTTCATGCATACAATACACTGTTCCACATATTTTCTAACATCTCTTGCTAACTTAGGCCAGTAATAGAACCTTTGAACTAGCTCTAAAGTTTTATTAATACCAAAATGCCCACTAAGACTCCCATTATGCTTTTCTTGAATTAGATTTTCCCTCATTGACCCTCTTGGAATACATAACTGATTACCCTTAAATAACAGTCCATTTTGTAGTGTATACTCAGAATATTGGCTATGAAAATGGTTCTCAAAATTAGAGCATACCTTGTAGGCTTCTGAGAAGTCCTCATCTTCACCATAGAGGTCTTTGAAACTCTCTAATCTAATGCTCTTCAACTGTACTTCCTGCACTGTCAACAACCTTCTGCTTAATGCATTTGCCACCTTGTTCATTTGTCCTTTCTTGTGCTTAATAGTGAATGCGAAGGCTTGGATGTATTCCATCCATTTCAAATTCCTATTACTTAACTTCTCTTGGGTGTTGATATAACTAAGGGCCTGGTTATCAGTAAAGACCACAAACTCTTTGGGTAACAGATAATGCCTCCACTTCCTAAGGGACTGCACTAAAGCATATAACTCTAAATCATAGGTAGAGTATTTTTGCTTGGCTTCATTGAGATTTTCACTAAAGAAGGACACATTCCTACCTTCTTGAATAAGTACTCCTCCTACTGCTACTCCACTTGCATCACACTCAACTATGAACAACTTGTCAAAACTAGGCAATAACAGAATTGGTTGAGTTGCCACTTCTTGTTTCAGTTTTTCAAACCCTTTATCAGTCTCTTGAGTCCATTTAAACTTTGTTTTTAGACCATCTTTGATAGTATCTAGGATTGGTGCACATATGCCACTGAAATTCCTTATGAATTTTCTATAAAATTGAGCTAAACCATGAAAAATCCTTACTTCTATTGCTGTGGTTGGTGTAGGCCAGTTTAGGATGGCTTCCACCTTGCTTGGATCCATCTTCAACGTTCCTTGGGATACTAAAAATCCTAGATACACAAGTTCTTGCTTAAAGAACTCACACTTCTCAAGGTTAATTTCCAACTTCTCTTCTTGAAACCTCTTAAGAACCATCTCCACATGCTTGAGGTGTTCTTCTGCTGTCTTATTGAAAATTAGTATATCATCAAGATAGACTACTACAAAGATCCCTGTGAAATCCTTAAGCACCTCATTCATTAGTCTCATGAATGTGCTAGGGGCATTTGAGAGGCCAAATGGCATCACTTTCCACTCATATAAGCCATCATTTGTCTTAAAATCTATCTTCCACTCATCTCCATCCTCAATCCTGATTTGATGGTAGCCACTCTCGAGGTGCAACTTGGTGAAATACTGGGCTCCTCCAAGGCAATCCATTAAATCTTCTATTCTAGGGATAGGGAATCTATATCTGATTGTAATCCTATTGATTGCTCTAGAATCAATACAAATTCTCCACTTACCTCCTTTCTTTGTTGCTAAGACCACCAGGACTGCACATGGGCTAATGCTCTTTTGAATCAGACCTTGATTAAACAATTCTTCCACTTGCCTAGCTACCTCTAGGTTCTGCTCAGGAGTAAGTTTGTATGCTACTTTTTTAGGAAATGAGGCTCCAAGTATGAAGTCAATTTGATGACTTATTGCTCTCTTTGGTGGTAGAGTTGCAGGGGTACCATCACTAACTATACTCTTGTACTTATCAAGCAACCTTTGGACTGCTTCTGGTAAGACTGTCCTTTCAGCCTTTTCTTCCTCTTTGGACTACATCATGATCACATATCCTTCATTCCCTTGGTGTAGGTCCTTAAGGAACTCCTTACCACTGCTCAACATGATGTTAGGTACCTTTGACTATCCTTCATCTTCCTATGTCAATGACTGCAGCTTGAAGGCTCTTCCATCCTTCTTAAATGAGATGGTGTTCTCTTTCCCATCATAAATGGCACTTTTGTCATATTGCCAAGGTCTTCCTAGTAGTAGATGACATGCATCCATGGGCAATACATCACAAACTAACTTGTCTTTATAGCCTCCAATTGAAAATTCCACTGTTACCTACTCATTGACCAAAACACTCTGCCCTTTATTCAACCACGTGACCTTGTAGGGGTTATTGTGTGGTACCTTCTCCAATTTTAGCTTTTCTACTGCCTCCTCTGAGATTATATTGTCTATTGAGCCTGAGTCCACAATGACCTTGCATACTTTACCAAGTATCTTACATCTTACTCTAAAAAGAGCTCTTCTTTGCTTAGGTTCCTCTTTGACTGGCTGCCTGATCAAAACCCTGTTAAACATCAGATTCTCTCCTACCTCAGACTCTATATGACTGATCTTAGATGCCTTAGGTCTCATGGTGTCCTCTTGTGCATAGGCCACTCTCTTTTCATTTCTAGAAGAAGATGCTTTCTCTGGGAACCTATAAGCAGGGTGACCTAGTTGATTGCAATGGTAACACTTCATGTTTGCAAAATAAGAACTACTCCTGCCTACTCCTCTTCCTCTATTTGAACCTCCTTGAGGTCCTCTTCCTTTGTTAAATCCTCCTCTTGAAGATATTTCACCTCCAAGCTTAGTGAGCTTAGATTCTCCTTGGTTCCTTTTATCATTACCTCTACCTTGGTAACCACCGCGCTGTCCTCTTTGATCTTTGCCTTTGCCTCTACCCTTAGAAGACTGATCATGCTTCCTTTTGTTCCTTTCCTCAATCTTTATAGCCAACTGATAACATTGGTGCACTATCTTGGGACTTAGTAAAGCCATCTCTTCCTGAATGTTCCACATCAAGCCATTAAGATACCTAGCCACTTTTAGGCTCTCATCCTCTATCACATTAGATCTCAAGTAAAGCTTTTGAAACTCCTCAGTGTAAGTGTTTACATCTTGGTCCTTTTGCCTAAGACTTTTCCTCTTCTTGTGCAACTGAATCTCATAATCATCTAGCATGTAGGCTTCCTTTACCTTAGCAACCATTCCTTTCCAAGTTGATATGGGCTGTTTGCCTTCTTTTTCCCTCTCAGTCTGAAAAAACTTCCACCATGTCAAAGCTGATCCTCTCAACCTTGATTTAGCAACCTTCACCTTTTGTGCTTCAGTGACTCCATCACACTCAAAGTGATTCTCCATGCCTTCTATCCAATCCATGACCAAATCAGGATCCATTTTTCCACTAAACAGTGGTATGCCCTCAAGTCCTTTTCCACTCAAGGATTTCAATGCCTTCAAGAAAGGCTCCTCCTCCAAAACAGGGTCAGGTGCAGGGACCTTGTCCTCCTCTGCAACCTCTTCTTCCTTTGGTACCTTTCCTTCCAACCTTGCATCATTCAATGATTTCTCAAGTTGCTCTATTCTTTCTTTTAACAACTTGTTGTCCTCCTCTTGTCCTTCAACCATCTTGGCTAATTGTGCATTTGTCACCATGGTGGGAGTTTCACTTGACTCAACTTCTGACATATAAGCTCCTTTTCCAAATCTTTTGCTCGCTCTGATACCAATCTGATAGGGAGAGAGATTGGAGGAATCACTCATTGATTCCTCCTCTTGGCCTTTCCTTAATAGACCTCCTTGGTGCTTTGCTCCACCAATCTAACCTATAGGTCCCTACTCTTTCCTAGGAACCCCTGGTGGTCTGATCAATCCCTCTTCTATCCACTTGTTGTCCTTCTTCCAAGCAAATCTTGGTGCTTCACCATGTTCTCTCCTTTGGCCCTTAATCTGCCCTAAAAGGCCAAATATCCTCAACCTTCTTCAATGTTCTTGAGGGGGGTTGAAGGTGTTTCAAAAGCTTCAAAATGGCCAATCTAAGGTCCTTGTGCAACCACAAACCTCCAACTTTCCACCGCTTCCTCAAGGTTCCTTCCCTAGGGTTTGAAAGGCTAGTAGCCTTGAGCCCCCAATTAGGTCTCTAAACAGGGGTAAATTGCTTTTCCCTCATAAACCCACCAAATAATCTAGGTTCTTGGCTTAGGAATTATGTTTCCCCTACCCTCACCTCCAAGATTCTTGTGGTTTCAAGCCTGCTCAGGCTGTACGCTGTCTAGACACCAAAATGCTCAAGCACCCTAGGGTTTCTAAGTTTCACAAAGCTATTTTCTGACTGTTAGAAATTTATCACTCCAAAAAACTTAGTAGAACCTCCTCCTGATAACCTTGGGTTGCCAAAACCTTCGCCTAAATTCACAAGAAATAATTTCTCAAAAACCTCTTTTCCCCTGCAAGATATGTCACTTTTTCTTCAAGATTGCCCCAACCGGGCTTGCTCTGGCTCGCCTAGGGCATCCATTTGCTAGCATCCAATGAATTCACACAAAACCTACAAATTAACCTATTTAAAAGCATGGTGACTAGGCACTATTTCTAAAGGTCCGTACAGATTGTATAGAGGAAAAGTGCTCTAGCACCACATCTTCAAAATATAGTCTGATTCAAAACAAAAATAGGAAAACACTAAACTATCTACAAAAATGTGCTTAAAAACTATACAAGAAGCTAACTAATGAATTCAAAATGCTTGAATGTGCACTACACTACATTCCACAGCTACATAGAAACAAAACTAATCCATTGAACTCAAAAAATAAGCTACAAAACATAGGAATTTCTGCATATAAAGCTATTTCTCTTCAATCTTTAGATAGGTCACACAATAATACTGCTTCTAACCCTGCCTTAGGGTCAATTCATTCCTTTAATAGGCTACCAAAAGTGTTGGGCTTCATGGGTCGGCCTTTAAGATGACCTAGAGCAAACATTGTAAAACACACCGTGTTTTCAAAACTTAGGCAATTTTTACAACCTAGCCAAAATGAAGAGCTAAAAATACTTAACTCTTGTCAACCTCCTTCCAACTAATCAAAAAAATTCCATAGATCACCTCTAATGGTCTACATAACCTTATGAACAACACAACAAAATTTAGAGCTTCAACCAAAAACTTCAGTAAAGCTTGAACTTTGCTAGGTGCTCCTACACCAGTTTGCCCAAGTTGGGGTAGGTTCTCCCAAGTTAAGGGCAGTTTCATCCAATTTGAGGGAAGGTTCACTCAAGTATAGGTTAGTGTTGCCTGTTGGTGGAAGATAGGTAGAAGATAAGTGATTGGGTTAGGTAAATGGGTGCTCAGAATGAGGAGATGAATGCTTGAATCGAGGAGAAAAATGCTGGGGATGGGGAATAGGTGTTCAAAATGGGAAGATGAATGCTTAGAATGGGAAAATGAGTACTCAAAATGAGCAAATGGGTGCTCGAAACGGGTGAAAAGGTGCTCAGAATGATTGAATGGAGGATGAAAATGGCTATTTGGAGGGCAGGTTCGCCCAAGCTAGGGAAGGTTCACCCAAGTTAAGGGAAATTTATCCCAACTTGAGGGAAGATTCGCCCAAGTATAGGTCAGTTTCACCTATTTAATGAAAGATAGGTAGAAACAAATACTCAGATCAGATAACTGGGTGCTCGGAATGAGGGGATGACTACTCGGATCAAGGGGATGAATGCTCAAAATGTGGAAAGGATGTTCGGGAAGAGGACATGAATGCTCGAAATGGGTAATCAGATACTCGAAATGAGAAAACAGGTGCTCAAAATGGGAAAATAGGTGCTCAAATGACTGAATGAAAGATGAAAATGGTTGTCTATAGGGCAGGTTCGCCCAAGTTAAGGGAAGGTTCACCCAACTTAAAGGTAGGTTTTCCCAAGTTAAGGGTAGGTTTGCCTAATCAGTGGAAATATTAACAATTTTGACAGAAACAGACTATAAAATGACTAAGATAAAGGGCAGGTTCGTCCCTATTGAGGGAAATTTTTCCCAAGTTGAGGGCAAGGTCACCTCTGGTAACTGGCTTATAATCAATTTGGATGAAAATGGCTATGGAAAAAGACTCAAAAGATTGCAAATAGCAAGAAGAAAGCACTGGTTTTGCACAAAGATGATAGTACAAGCAACACAGTCCTAAGATTAGTGAAGAAGGTATGGTCAACACAATCCTCTAATCTAGGTTGAACAATGCAACTAGGGAGTCCTCGATATACACACGATACATGAGGAACAACCATGAACACCAGTCCATCACAAGCATGAGTCAGGAACCCCAACGAGGTATTGAAGGCTCAGACCAACTCTTCACGTCTATCTAGGTATCACTCTAGCTTCTATGCTTCACCAAAAACAATGTGATTAGATTGAGGTATAGCTTTCACTCTCCCCCCTTTGTATACCCCACTAGTATGTGTGGTTGGGATCATCCCTTGGGGTGATGAAATCCCCAAGCAGGTCCCACTAAAAGGAGAACACTAATCGCTTTCGGCTACTCCCCAAGCTCATACGAAGTGCAAGGGGAAAGCGTGAACGGATTATTTCCCCATTGGGTGACACATAGGACTTGCAAACACAACAAACAATTTTTTGACACTCCCTAATTAGATCTATGTTCCTAGATTAATAAGAAAAGACAATAAACAACTAAACAAATAGGCTAGACACGATTGATCTACAAGGAAAGTGGTAGTAATTTGATCCCCGTTCTCCAAAAAACATAAGAGAAGCTACATAAATGATAGGGAAAAAGAAGACACATTGACCAACAAATGACGTTACGGGGTTAGTACCTCAAAGCGATGAAAAATGGAAGTTGAAATGAAGCTTAAATGACTATTTTAGCTCACAAACAGTTCTGTCTGGGCAGGTTCGCCCTTGTTTGGGGTAGGTTCACCCCTTTGTAGGTCAGGTTTTCCCCTTTGTGGGGCAGGTTAACCCCTCTAAAGGGTAGGTTCACCCCTCTATAAGGAAGGTTCACCCATCCAAAAAACTACAAGCAAAAACTGTTAGATGCACAGATGGGCGACCCTGCAGGGTAGGTTTGCCCCTGTTGAGGGTAGGTTCACCCCTGTTGAGGGCAGGTTCACCCAAGTTGGGATAGGTTCACCCCTCAGTAGGGTAGGTTTTCCCCTCTGAAGGTTAGGTTCACCCAACTATGGGCGGGGTCACCTTTGTCTTGGTTGGAGTTGCCTATCTGCAACCTAAACCTTCAAAATGTGAAACAACAGAATACGTCAAAGAAAGGGACCCATTTGTGGGGCCCAGCGGATGTGCTAGAAATGTGATGCAGTGAATTTTACCTATCCTACATGATGCAAAGAAGGAAACATTACTACACAACCTCAAGATTAGCCTAGTTGAACTCAAACAAAAGAAAAGATAAACACTGATAGATTTTACCTATGTTGGTATGTGAGAAAGTGAACAAAATGGATACAATGAAAGCTTGAAGCTTCAGCAATGGAGGATGGATGCAAGTGATTGAAGTTTCTTTAGAGATGAAGTTGGGGAACTTCAAAAATGTGATTGTAAGTTGAATGCATAATGTGATTGTGAATGAATGAGAATGAAAGAAAATATTTCATTTTATGGAAAGAAGACCTAGAGAAATGGACGGTTGAGATCTTGCCAACATGGGCAAGATGAAGGGATGTGGTGAGTTGAGAACTCACAAGCCATCACATCTTTCCATGTGGCAGATGAGATGTCAATAGGACAAATGAGGTGGAAAAGGTACACGTGAGGTGGAGGTACTTACAAGTACTTTCCTATGTGAGTGATGTGACACATGAGATTCATATGGGGAAGAGGAGAAGCCTTTGAAGTATAAAAGTGATTTTTAAATTCACATGATTTGGGATATCTTAAGGATGAGACAAGGTTCCCAAAAAGGAAGTTGAGAAGTACCTTGGATAAGGCAAGGTCCTTAAAAGGAAGATGAGAAGTACCTTGGATAAGACAAGGTTCCCAAAAAAGTAGAACTTTGACCCATGTGAGTGATGTGACCACTCAATGATCACATGGGGAAGAGGAGATTACTTGGAGGAATAAAAGTGAATTTTAAATTCACACGAGGAAGACAAAAATGAAGTAAAAATTCCTTGGGGGATGGGGAGAGTTGTCTAAAGGGGGGCTAATTAGACTAGAAAAATTTGGAGGATGTGACACATCCTAATCAAGGATTAGATGTGCACATTCCTAATGATGGGATTAGGAGGTGGATTAAGATTAAGAAATAGGTGATGGAGGATGTGACATGTGAGGAATTAAATAAATGTCTTATTTATTTAATTCTTTGGGGAAAAGGGGGATAAAGGGTAAGGTATTTAATTATTTAACTAGATACCTTAGGGATTTAGAGGACTTTAGGGGTATTAATTAAATAATATCGATATTACTTAATTAATGCAGATGAAAGGATATTTAGATGAAAAGAGACAATTTGGACAAATGGTAAGTGTCCAAATTTAGGTGTCTATAGTTCCTTTTGCTATGGGTTCATCTCACAACTACTACGTGCCACAATTCCTCTTTAGTTGCAAACAAGTTAATTTTGCAAAACATGTACACAAGGATAGCTACCATAATCAAAACATAGCATTCCATCAACATTCCATACATATCTTCATAAAAACCATACAATACTTGTATATTATAACACCATAATTCCATCATTATATTTCAAGTTCAAGTCTACATAATAGATATGAAAGGATAGTATAATACGGGAGTAATGTCTAGAAAGTGTATCTAAAAGTGTCTCAAAACACGTATGAAAACAACAGAAAATGAACTATTACTTGGACCTATAAGCTATAATTACCCTAAGAGAGGTCAATAAATGGCTCTTCAAGAACTTAAGCCCAATTGAGAGGTGGAACTAGAATGTTAAAATTTTGAAAGTCCTATTCCAAACTATTGGTAAGAAGAGGGCTCTAGACAGTAGAAAGGAAAAAATCTCCCTTCAAGATGAGCCACTCAATATTGAAAGTAGGATACAAAGGGAACCCACCAATTCTAAGTGCTACAATAAAGCCAATAACTCATTGAGAAAGCTCCAAGAAAACAAAATTCGAGGGCTTAAGGTTAGGGCTAAGCTCAACTGGTTGGAAAATGGGCACAAGGGCTCCAAATTCTTTTTAGATACATTAAGGAGAAAGGAGTGAAAGAGCATATTGAAAAAATATGCCAAAATGGAACCTCCATAACAAACCAAGAGGAAATTTTGCATTAGTTCCCTCTATTCTATAGAGAATTGTTTCAATCAAAAGGGGATAGGGAAGGTTGTAGCCATGCAAGGAACATAGTCAGGAGGTTAATACCAACTAATATTACCAAAGAAGATGCCATAGCATTGTCAAGTAATATAACCAAAGAAGAAACAAAGAAGTCTATAACATCTATGAATAATGATAAATCTCCTATGATTGATGGACTACTAGTTGAGTTCTATAAGACATTCAGTGACTAGATTTGTGACAATCTTTACCAAGTCTACATGGAATTACTTAATATAGGCTCATTAGGGGAAAGTATAAATAGGGGACTCATCAAGCTACTGCCCAAGGAAGGTGAAAAAATAATGATAAAGAACTAGAGACCTATTACTCTATTGAATATATCATACAAAGTGTTGGATAAGGTACTTTCCTTGAGGCTCACCAATATACTACCAAAATTCATCAATAGTACCCAAACAAGTTTTATCGAAGGAAGATATATATAGTTGGGAAGCCATGGACTAGGCAAGGAGATTGGACCAAAAGACTACTATGCTTCTGCTTGATTTTGAGAAAGAATATGACAAGGTAGAATGGCCCTTTCTCAAAATTACAATGGAGGCCTTTGGTTTCCCATGGGCCTTCTATAGCAAGGTGGATACACTCTTAAGATATTTGCTACTACTTAGGTTGATCTCAATGTGTTATATTCTCTAAGGTCCTCGAGCTAGAAAGATCAATTAGGAAAGGTTTCCCCCTGGCTCTAGCTGTATTTCTCATTTCCTCTGATGCCCTACATTACTTACTAAGAGATACTTGTAATTCACCTAAAGTTAAAGGACTGACATTACCAGATAAGAATGAGCTCCTTAACATTCAATTTGTTGATGACACTACCATTTTTATTGGTCTCTAGGAAGAAAATTTAATCAATCTACTTGAAAAGCTCAATATGGTTTGCTTGGCCTCTTAAGCAAAAATTTATAGAGTGAAATCCATTATGCTCGGATGGTCTAAATCTCCTCTCAAATGGCTTCACAAGTATGAATTCCAATGGGGGGGGATCCTCAAAAGTAGGTAATGTACCTGGGTATTCCTTTTTTTGCGAATCCCAACCTAAAGGAAATGTGTCTATGGATCAAATCAAAGATAAACAAAAAGATTGATAGCTAGAATAGGCAACATCTCTCTATTGATGGTAGAATCCAGATCTTCCAAAATATAATGTCATCTTATACCATATATTTTGCATCAATTTGGTTTTTTAATAGCTATCAAGTGCATGAAATACAAAAGAAAATCAATTTTTTTCTATGGTCTAATGGGAAAGGAAGAATAAAAATGCATTTGGTTAAATGGGAATGGTGCTATCTAGAAAAGTCCTATGGAGGGCTTGGATTAAAATATTTTAAAAAGCATGGCACTGCACTAGCTACTAAATGGATTATAAAATATCTTGATGGATATGAGCCATGTAAAGTAAAAATCAAAAATAATATTAAAGAGGTAGTGCCTAAGATGACCAAAACCTGGAAACATTTTCCATTTAGTGATTTTCTTATTACCAAGCACTCTATCATTCTTGCAAGATCAACAGTGTTCAAAAGAATTTTGAGAGCCTGGGAATTAGTCAGGGAAAGTATCAAATGTCCTCTTTTTATTGATCACAACCAAAACTTCATCCACCCTACCATGTCTATATGGTGGAATCTAGAGCACAATGAGAAGGCCTTGGCTCAAATTCAAGGCTCTTTTACAAAAAAATGGCATCAAGTTGGGATCCAAACCTTTAACTACATTTTAAGGGATGGAACATTAGTAGATTAGGATCAATTAAAAGAGGAATTTAACATTCCCCCTTCTAATTCCAAAATTTTCTCAATTATCAAAGACACTTGCAATGACATCAGCTTGAGTTCCAACACCAAGGATTGGGACCCCTCCTCATTTGAATATGTGTGGCTTGACTCCACCACTATTTGTGAAGTGAAAACTAAAGCTATTTATAAAGATCCAATAAGCTCCAATCCTCCCATTGAACACCTTAATAAAACTTGGAAGATTAATCTTGATTGTAAGTCTTGGAAAAAAGCATTTACTTCAATTTGGCATAATGGTATGGATGCAAAAAAAACATGCTTTAGATGAATTTTATTGTAGCAGAAGCTTCCATACAAGATGAATCATTATAACATTGATATATATAATCTATGTAGGGTTCCTAAAACAATTAACCACATCTTCTTTGACTATTTTTTTTCTAATGAAATATGGATATTTTTTTTGCAATCAACAAGATATTTGGGATTCTAATGGGAAAGTTGATTGGAAAATAATTTTATTGAATCATGACAAAAAGCGTAGCAAGGATTTACATTTTTTAGTTTTCTCTTTCCTCTGAAATTATGATGTGCATCTGGAAGGTTAGGAATGAGGGAAAATTTAGTGGGTGTTAGAGAGAGCTTATTGAATCTATGAAAAGACTCACTCTATTTAATGTTGTTATGTGGGTGGTGGCCACTATGGAGATAACATAGAGTAAATTCTTGAGATTATTGTTATCACCTGGATTTTGCACCCTGTTGAATATGAAATTCAACAATCTAGTGCAACATGGGAAGACCTCTAAAGATGTGGGTTTCTTGTAAATAGAGGTCAACCTCCAGAGAAGGCTGGCTTCCTTTGTGTTATCACCTAAACTACTAATCTTTGTGAGGTAAATGAAGAAGGAATACATAAATTGGAAACTAATCCTATGGTGATACACCAAATTTGTTCAAACATGAATAGCTGCTTAACACACATTTTTCAATCAATTAGTAAAAGTTGATATGCACAACTCAATACTCATATGATATTGCATAAATGTTTTATAAGAAAGCTACAATACATACAGTCCTAGAAGGATGATAAATTCTCCTCACAACTAGGACTATTTGCATCACTAACATAACCTATAACCTGCAATATAAACATCTCCTCTGCTTAAAAGTGCTATTAATGAGACAATTAACAAGGAATAAGAGAAACTCACATGTAAATTTATCAATCATTTAACACACTCAATGAAACAGATAATTGAGAAGGCAAAAGTTGCTTTCTTTATTGATCTCCAAGGGTGAAACTATACATACAATGTCTGTGAATGAGTTACAAAACTCAGTATTCTCCTTTGAGGACTCTCAGAAGTCATTAAGCAGAAAATATGCAAGTAAGAACTAACTACAAAAGAGGCAAAAATGCCATATATACGAAAACTAAAAAGTATCGACCCCTTTCTTTTTGGGTTTACAAAAAATATTAGTTTTCTAAGAAAGGTCGACCCTCAGATATTTTGGAAATAAAGCTAATGCATTCAATGTGCATCCCTTGTGTCCCTGTCGGTGTGAAAGATCACCCTCAAGAGAAGTCTTCAGATTCTTTTGCAACCACAACATTTACTTTTGGCCCTCATGTCTACTCTCGAACTTCCTTGAAGAGCTGCCTTGAATGCCTCTGGAGCTTTACCATTAATATCGATCTTCCTTTTTCTAGTAGACCTCATAGCTGTCCCCGAGACTAATGACTTCTTCTTTTATTTAGCCTTCTTCCTGCTCAAAAAATTTCTGTAGATTGACTTCCCTTGCAAACAGCTTCAAACTTTTCATTTAGGTCTCAATACCATTGATCTCCGAGCTGCTCCATCACCTTTGGTCTCAGGAAAAGTACATGTCATTTATGCTCTGTTGGTCTCGTTCATAGGGGGAGTCAAATAGTCAAAACTACTGATGGTTTGCCTTTAGTTCCTTTAGATTGGTTGAGCTCATGCCACGTAGATTCCAGATAGTCAAAGGTTACTTCATTAGAATCACATGTCGGTGAGACATTAATCGTGTCTCCCTGATGCGAATACACCTCATAGCAGCTATCAGCAGGACATGTGGCAGTTGACAAGACCCTACATCAAATGCAAAAGTCATACCAATCTCTCCCTCGTCATCACCCAGACTATCATCAGAGACACATCGGGTTAGTAAGAGATCCTCAGTTGGCAGGAGATCATAGTGAATGCTAAGAGTCCTACCGATATCCTTTTCCATGGCAAGTTGATCGCTATCGGCAAGACTTTCCATTGTCAGCAAGAGCCTTCATCGAGCCCTTCATCCTTCAGTGAGACATCATCGGGTTGGGGAGAGCTCACGCCGAACTCAAAATATTATACTGAAGACACCCCACTGTTGGTAGGACCTTCCTCATTCGGCCATACTTCATGTCGAAGGAAACTCTCTCGGTGAGCCCATCCTTGTTTTCCAAGACATCTCATCGAGCTCTTTACATTACACTGAAGGCACAAAACATGTTGGCGTAACTAACAACCATTGGTGAGACATCTTGCCGATAGCACCTCCTTTCACCAAGACCTCCGTTAATCGTTGAAACATCTCCCTGAGCTCCTACTTCTTTGTCGATGCCGCTTCACTTCAGTGAGACCTCACCCCATTGGTGAGACCTTCTAGTGAAAGCCCCCATATACACTGAAGGCATCCCACTTTAGCGAGATCTTACCGGGTTGGCAAGACATCTCACCGAGGGTCCTTTTGTTTTGGCAAAAACTCACTTCATTTCGGGGAGACATTTCTTGGTCGGTGAGACCTCACGACGAACTAAAATCCTTTGCCGAGCTCCTTTCCTCTTGGAGAGACCACTACTTTCACCGAGACATCTTGTTGAAGTCAACCCCGTGGCTAGAAGTATTACCAATTCCAAATATCCACTCAGTGAGACCCTGTTGGGTCAGCAAGACCTCACTTCGAATGCATTCCGCTTTCCCCAACACCAATCATTTCTTTCGATGAGACTCCCATGTTGGCAAGACTTTATAGCGATGATGCCTCCTTTTGCCAGAACCTCATGCAGTCGAAGAGGCATCATCTCGAAGCAACTCATTCCCCCTAATGCTACCCTTGTGAAAAACTATCAGCATGATCTCCCTCTAAGTGGAGAGAGACATGAAGACTCATGGCGACCCAAATGTCCTAGCGACGGGTGTATTAGACCAAGTAGAACGCACTACTAGTTGGCAAGACAAAAGGAGGGTCTTGCTGACTTTCTTCTCTGATGAGTTTTTTCACCAAAATTGATCGAGGAATTCCTTCCAACAAACCTCCTTGTGAAATATCCTTAGGTGCATGATCTAACCCTTGATGCAAACTCCCCATTTGGCCATTATGAACACCTAAAACATAATTTGTCCTACTTGATTGATGCTGTAGGTGAAAATCAGGCAACATTTCTGGCGACCTTTGCTAGATGTTTTCCTGCTAAACATGGAAACCGGTAGCCAACTTGTCCATTGGGCATGAAGTCATTAGGAAAAATTAAAAAAAATCAAAAGCAGTTGCATGTGGTTGCAACTCACTTGAGATTCATAGAACAAAATGGGTTGCCAGAACCGACGAAACAGGAGAAACTAAAAGAAATTATTTACTGTGTTGGAACAACACTTAGGGAATGAAACAACAATCAAACTAAAGTGCAGAAGAACTTATTGAAAACATAAAACCTAACCTAATATGTATAATGGAGGAACTTATCAAACCTCAAAACAAGGCTTGAGGTGTATCCCATTGATTGGGATAGGAAGCACTTCACCTTTAGTTGTGGCCAATGGGTAAGCATTGTGTTCTTTGCAGTCTTTGATAATAAATGGACCTGTCCACATGTTGTCAAACTTGGTGTGATGGTCTGGCTTGCTTTTTAGAACATTCCATTTTAGCACAAGATCTCCCACCATGAAATCTCTTGATCTAGTTTTCTTATCAAATGTTATCTTAGTCAAGATTTTATGATGTTCCATGTTCTTCATAGCCTTGTTTCTAGTTTCTTCTAACTCCATCAGTTGAGTATATCTTAAGGCAAGTGGATCAGTCTGTTCAAACAGGACCAGCTGACTGGCAATGTCCAAGGCGAGCAACTTAGCAGAGATAGGTAATTTTTCTTCTTTACCATACACCAACATGTAAGGCGAGTTCCCAATCACCTTCTTAGGGGTAATTCTTTCTGCCCAAAGAGCAGTCTTTAGCTTGGCATGCCAATCCCTCTAATTGCTTTGAAGCGTCCTTTTGATAATGTTAATCAGATTTTAATTAGTGGATTCTACAAGTTCGTTGCCCTGAGGGTAGTAGTTGGAGCTTGTGTTCAAGTAAATTCCATTTCTCAATGCCCAATCAGCTACCTTCAAACCAACAAATGCCAGGCCATTGTCAAAAATTATAGAATCTGGGACTCCAAATCTGCAAACCATATCTTCATAAAAATTCAACACTGTTGTTTCATTAGCTTCCTTCAGAGGTAAAGCTTTTGTTCATCGTGTAAAGTAATTCATTGTTGTGATAATCCACTGATGGCCTACACTTGAGGGTGGGTTAATTGCCCCTATGAAGTCAATTCCCCACTTCATAAACGGCTGCTCTATCTGAATTGGTTGCAATGGCAAAGTAGCAAGATTTTCTTTGCCTGAAAACAAGGCACATTTGGAACATCTCTTGACATATGTATGTGCATCCTTGAAAAAGTCAGGCCAACAATAGCCTGCTCTTAAAATATTATAGGCTATTGTCCTTGTAGCATAGTGACCTCCAGAAGGTCCATCATGGAACTCATGTAATATCTGATCCACTTGATCACTATCAACACACCTGGACAGTACTCCATTGTGATCTTTCCTATGAAACACATGATCAATCAAGACAAAAGGAATAGACTAAAGTGGGTAGTACCTCCTTTTCATTATGTTCAGATTAGGTGGACATTCTCCGATTCTCAAGAAATGTGACATTTCCTACAACCAGCTAATAGCTTCATCATCTGTTGTCCCAACATTAACCAAAACTGAGTCTTGTTGATCCTCTACTATTGAAAATTCTTTGTTAGCTAGTTGCTGGCATAAACCTTTTCCCCTTACCAATTTAGTGACCTGAATATCCACATCGTACTCCATGACTCTTGTGATCCATCCAACCCATTTTTCAGTTAGATCTTTACTGAGTAAAAATTCTTTCACGCTAGAATGTGCCACCTGTAGATGAATTTTGTTATGAGACAATAGATGTCTAAATTTCTTCAAACTTTTCACAATAGCTAGCACATGTTTTTCTACAAAGGTATACTTCTACTCATAGTCTTCCTAACCCTTGCTAAAAAAGGCAATGGGCCGCTCCAACCCTTCTACATTTTTCTATACCAAGATTGTAGAAATTACATCAAAACTACCAAAAGCATACAAAATAAAATCCTTGCTAAAATCTGGGTTAACTAATGTTGGTGCTAAAGCTAACGCTTCCTTGATCAGTCAAAAATTGTCTTTTGCTTCTCAGGTCCATTTAAAATCTACATTCTTTTTTAACATGGTTGTAAGGGGTTTTAATAAGGCTGCTATATCAGGGAGAAATCTTCTGACAAAATTAATACAACCAATGAAACTTTGAAGTCCTTTCTTATGTGGAGGTATAGGAAGCTCTAAGATTGCTGCAACTCTTTTAGGATCCACAGTAATTCCTTCCCTAGATACGACATACCCAAGAAGCTTTCCTTCATGAACATAGAAAACACATTTCTTGGGGTTCAATGATATACCGAACTCTTGACAACGTTCAAAAACCTGCCTCAAATGATTAATGTGATATGTTGTCTTCTTGGAATAGACAGTGATGTCATCAAGATATACTAAGACAAACTTATACATTAAGTTGCTAAAGGCCATGTCCATAGCCTTTTGGAAGGTTGCTCCAGCGTTAAAGAAACCAAATGGTATTTTCCTATACGCCATTGTGCCCCACTTTGTGGTGAAGGCAGTTTTAAATTGATCTCCTTCCCTTACCAAAATCTGGTTATAACCAAAATATCCATCCAATAAAGAGAAACGTTCAGAACTTGACACACATTGAAGAATCTGCTCCATAGACGGAAGAGGGTGCCTGTCCTTTAACGAAGCTTTGTTCAAATATTTGAAGTCTACACATAATCTAAGCTCTCCGTCTTTCTTCCTGACGGGAACTAGATTTGCAACCCAACTAGTATGCTTGATGGGAAAGATAATCCCACTTTCTATAAGTCTAAAGACTTCTTTCTGCATTAATGGCTCCAGTTTGGGATTAACTAGCCTGTGTTTTTTCCTTATGGGTTTGGCTGTTGGCTCCAATTCTATTGTATGCCATGCAAGATGTGGATCAAATCCCTTCAAATCTCCATATTCCCAGGCGAATATGTCAATGAATTCTTGGAATAATTGCAAAAAAGACTGATTTTCAACAATAGTGTTTATTTTTCCTATCTTGAGGCTTCTCTTGGGTGCAATTTCTAAGTCCTCATAATGATCTTGCTGAACTAATAAGTTGGCTTTATTACTTTTAGCTTGATCATCAGAGTTGAAAATACTTTCTAAGGTGACCAAACCTTTAGGCAACTTGTTATTCTTCAATTGCAGTACCTGGTCTCCATACTGCTGTTTAATTCTCTCTTGGTTTGATGTTACAAACACGTCTTCTTCAAGTAGAAACTGTAGAATCTGCTCATTGCTCTCAAAGACCTGCCAGTTGAATCTACTCATTGCACTGAAGGCTTGATAATAACCTTGATGTGCTGTTGATTACACTCCTTACGATGTTCGAAATGTCAAACTGAGCTCCCACAACTGCTAATCTATCAACATGCTGATTCTGATCTCTTGGAATTGAAATGATATTTAAAGCCTCAAAATACCCAATGAGGTCCCAAACCTTGTGCTTATACAATTTAAGAACATTATTTTTAACATCATTTAGGCCTCTAACCTGATTTACTACCAATTCATTGTCCCCATGCACCTTCAAACACTTAATTCCATGTTTCCTCGCCCATTCCAGTCCTTGAATAAGACCTTCATATTCTATTGTGTTATTAGTGCATGAAAATGCAAACCTAAAGGCTGCATAATATCTTTCAGCTCTTGGGGAAACCAATAATGCACCCCCACCAGCGCCATGCCTGCTCCTTGAGCCATCAAAATACATTTCCCATACCTCGTCTTGCTGATTAGAATCATTCACTGACCTCTTAACCAAGTTAGGCATCACTACATTAGCTTCTTGAAACATGTAGTTACCCATACCAGCATTTGACACCAAGTCACTTTCAACACTAGAAGTTTGGCCTACTACCCACTCATCTAGAAGTATATTAGGAATATCATTGACAACAATGCGAGGATCAAAGACAACAACATGCTTGTCTTGTTCAGAAATTATGCAATTGGCATTCATCGCACTAGGTATATAGGGTTCTAAATTGTCTTTTGCAAGTAACTAAGACTTAATGGTTAATTCAGCTCCATACCTAGTACAAAACAACATGTGAGACTAGTCAGACGAAAGGTATCCCCCTATTTTAGCCATAAACTCTCTTGACAAACATAACCCAAAATATGGAGGCAAATCTGCCACATAAATGTCTAGGGAAATTGAAAAATTAGGGAAAGCATGCAGAGTTAAGCTAGCATCTTTGATAAGACCCACTATATTAATAGATGAGCCATCTAGCTAGACTACTCCTTTCTCTAAAGGTTCATACCTTAAACCTAACTGATCAACTACTTGCTTGGGCATCACAGAACAGGTAGCTCCACTATCTACCATACAATTGTGCACTAAATTTTTCCCAATAATCAATGAAACATAGAACGGAGGAGGTATCACGTTCTTACCTTGGATCATAGATTTCTCTTTGTTGTTGGGATTAGCAACTTTCCCTTTATCATCATTAGCCATTATGACCTTTTGGGAATCAACAACAACTTGCTCAGGATTCGCATTTTCGGATAGTGCCTTTTTTAGTAGATCAGCCTGTCCAGGAATGCTTAAGGAATCCCACATGGTCATATTCACATTCATCTTCTTCATGTTTTCCAAAATATTATAAGGTATAGTTAAAGGTACCTTTTGATGTACTTTAGCAGCAACTTGTTCCTTATTCTTGTGAGGCTGCTCATTGATTGGTAAGACAGTAGTTTTTTTTCGGTACATTTAGAATAGGTGTGGATGGTGCTTCCATAGTTGTAGGCCCCTTGTTCTTATCAATTGATTACTCCATCTCCAGATCTCTTTTCTTAGCTCGTGTATTGGCTGCAATTGTAGAATCAACATTCACACCACAAAACTCTTCCCTTTGCCAATTTAAAAATGCAGTCTCATTAGAATGCATATCTGGTTGTTGTTTAGGTATATTAGCAGGTGCCTCTGGCTATGGACTAACAGTGTTTTGGACCATAAATGCCTGATTAACTACCCCATTTGAGCATGAGACTGGATTATGCACTTGATTACATGAATGACACCATTCATTTTCTATCACAAAGTTATTATGGACTGGAACCACATCTTTCACTGGACTTGCAACATTAAGAGGAGTTGGATTATAAGATTGGAATGGTCTCTGATTAATATTTTTCCTCTGATAAGCACCTTGATAGGTTGCCTATTTTGCTGATACTGATATCCTTGGTTTTGATAAGAATGATTTACATTATGACCTTGCTGTTGGTTCTGTTGTTGAAAATTCGGCCTTAGCCCTTGATATGGTTTCTTCATGCTGATCAACTCATTTCCCATAGTTTGTAAAATTATTTCTATCTTATGCTGACTAGACTTAATCTCTTGCAATTCACTTGATGGTCCTGCAGCTGACACTCCCTGGCTCACAACAATGGGTAATGCTAGAAAAGGAGGTAAAGGGGCTAAAGATGGCATTTGCAATGGCATATTTGATTAATTTTTAGGGAAATAGGGCATAGGTGGCCTAGGTGCTAACTTGCCTGCCTGAATGAGGCTTAATAGCTATGCTATAAGCCTGAGGTAAAGAAATACCCCCCATGGACTATATCATGATTGAGATATCACTATTTAAAATTTTCAAATAGTATAAAAATGCATAATCAACATAAGGCCTTACTGTAGCAGGTATTCTGTTCCAAGTCTTTTGAAATCAGATATTGAAGTCTGCCATTTGTTCTTTTGGGGCTCTTTTGATGGTTATTAACTGCTCTACCAAAGATAGATGATCAGATTTTTCCTCAAAAAATCTTGTAAGTTCATCACCAAACTCATCCCATGTTCTTATAGAACCCACCGACAAGCTTCTAAACCACTCCAACGCCTTCTTCTTGAAAGATGCAGCCAACAATCTCACAACTACATTTTCTTGTGTCACATGATGCACATTGCACAATGCTGCTACATCCCTGATATGTTCGAAAGGTGTCACTTGTCCTTCTCTAGTAAACTCTAGTAACCCTTTTAATGCTGCTAATGAAATATCATCATGTTGCGCTAGATTGAGGGGACTACCCTGGTTGAACGGTACGAAAGTAAAGGCCTTTGGCACTGTCATTGAGCTAGAATGCGTTGGTATGCTTGTTGAAGAAAAAATTGAACTTGGTTGAAAAGTATTTGTTGTAGCAAAAATACCGTTTGTTGAACAATTGAAAACCCCTAATGAGGAGGCAGAAAGTTCTGTTCTAAGAGTAGGAGATGCTGAACGCCTAGCTAGAAGGTCCCTTCCTCTTCTCCTTTCATATGAAAATAGTGCCTTGTTACTAACACTAGGTGGTGTCGACTGAACTCTAGGAGAAGCAACAATGCTTCTGAGAGTTCTCCCTTTTCTTCTTGGAGGAGATAAATGCAAAAACTCTACAGCTTTTGAACTTCTGGTTTCTATTTTTCTCATATAAACAAACACATTGATCCTTTCCTCCACACAGAGTCGCCAAAAATGTTTAAAAATGACCTCTAAAAGGCTATCAGCTCACTGTCAGCACATCAAAACAGGAAGGCCTAGGAATTTTACTTCTAACTCTATCCCACCAGGCGTGCCAAAACTGTTATCACCTGGATTTTGCACCCTGTTGAATATGAAATTCAACAATCTAGTGCAACATGGGAAGACCTCTAAAGATGTGGGTTTCTTGTAAACAAAGGTCAACCTCCGGAGAAGGCTGGCTTCCTTTGTGTTATCACCTAAACTACTAATATTTGTGAGGTAAAGGGAGAAGGAAATCATAAATTGGAAACTACTCCTATGGTGATACAAATTTGTTCAAACATGAACAACTGCTTAACACACAATTTTCAATCAACTAGTAAAAGCTGATATGCACAACTCATTACTCATATGATATTGCATAAATGTTTATAAGAAAGCTACGATACATACAGTCCTAGAAGGATGATAAATTCTCCCCACAACTAAGATTGTTGCATCACTAACATAACCTATAACCTGCAATATAAACATCTCCTCTGCTTAAAAGTGCTATTAATGAGACAATTAACAAGGAATAAGAGAAATTCACATGTAAATTTATCAATCATTTAACACACTCAATGAAACAGATAACCAAGAAGGAAAAAGTTTCTTTCTTTATTGATCTCCAAAGGTGAAACTGTACATACAATGTCTGTAAATGAGTTACAAAACTTAGTATTCTCCTCTAAGGACTCTCAGAAGTCACAAAGCAAAAAATATGCAAGTAAGAACTAACTACAAAAGAGGCAAAAATGCCATATATACGAAAACTAAAAAGTATCGGCCCCTTTCTTTTTGGGTTTACAAAAAATATCAATTTTCTAAGAAAGGTTGACCCTCAGATCTTTTGGAAATAAAGCTAATGCATTCAATGTGCATCCCCCGTGTCCCTATTGGTGTGAAAGATCGCCCTCAGGAGAAGTCTTCAGATTCTTCTACAACCACAACATTTACTTCTAGCCCTCGTGTCTACTCTTGAACTTCCTTGAAGAGCTGCCTTGAATGCCTCTGGAGCTTTACCATTAATATTGATTTGCCTTTTGCCAGTAGACCTCACAGCTATCCCCGAGACTGACGACTTCTTTTATTTGGTCTTCTTCCTACTCAAAAACTTTTTGTAGATTGACTTCCCTTGCAAACAACTTCAAACTTTTCATTTAGATCTCAAGACCATTGATCTCTGAGCTGGTCCATCACCTTTGGTCTCAGGAAAAGTCCATGTCGTTTATGCTCTGTTGGTCTCGTTCACAAGGGGAGTCAAACAGTCAAAATTTCTGATGGTTCGCCTTTAGTTCCTCTAGATTGGTTGAGCTCATTCCACGTAGATTCCAGATGGTCAAAGGTTGCTTCATCAAAATTGCATGTCGGTGAGACACTAATCGTGTCTCCCCGATGTGAATACACCTCGTAGCAGCTATCGGTAGGACACGTGATAGTTGGCAAGACCCTATATCGAATGCAAAATTCATACCGATCTCGCCCTTGTCATCCCCTAGACTATCGTCAGAGACACATCGGGTTAGTAAGAGATCCTCAGTCAGCAGGAGATCATAGCGAACGCTAAGAGTCCTACCGATATCGTTTTCCATGGCAAGTTGATCGCTATCAGCAAGACTTTCCATTGTCGGCAAGAGCCTTCATCGAGCCCTTCATCCTTCAAAGAGACACCATTGGGTCGGGGAGACCTCATGCCGAACTCAAAATATTATACTGAAGACACCCCGCTGTCGGCAGGACCTTCCTAATTCGGCCATAATTCATGCCAAAGGCAACTCTCTTGGCGAGCCCATCCTCATTCGCCGAGACATCTCATTGAGCTCTTTACATTACATTGAAGGAACAAAACATGTCGGTGTAACTAACAACCATCGGCGAGACATCTTGCCAATAACACCTCCTTTTGCTGAGACCTCTATTAATCACTAAAACATCTCCCTGAGCTCCTACTTCTTTGCCGATGCCATTTCACTTCAGTGAGACCTCACCCCATCGATGAGACCTTCTAGCGAAAGCCCCTATGTACACTGAAGGAATCCCACTTTGGCGAGATCTTACTGGGTCAGCAAGACATCTCACCGAGGGTCCTTTTGTTTTGGTGAAAGCTCACTTCATTTTGGGGAGACATTGCTTGGTCGGTGAGACCTCACAGTGAACTCAAATCCTTCGCCAAGCTCACCACTTCCTTTCTTGTTGGGTAAACATCCCTTGGTCGGAGAGACCTCTCACCAAGCTCCTTTCCTCTTGGAGAGACGACCACTTTCGTCAAGACATCTTGTCGAAGTCAACCCCGTGGCTAGAATTCTTATCGATTCCAAATATCCACTCAACGAGACCCTATCGGGTCGGCAAGACCTCACTCTGAATGCATTCTGCTTTCCCCGACGCTGATCATTTCTTTCGATGAGACTCCCATGTTGGCAAGACGTTGTAGCGATGATGCCTCGTTTCATCGGGACCTCATGCAGTCGGAGAGGCATCATCCCGAAGCAACTCATTCCCCATGACGCCACCCTTGTGAAAAACTATCGGCATGACCTCCCTCTGAGCAGAGAGAAACGTGAAGACTCATGGTGACCCGAATGTCCTCGCGACGGGTGTATTAAACCAAGTAGAACACACTGCCAGTCGGCAAGACAATAGGAGGGTCTTGCCGACTTTCTTCTTTGATGAGTTTTTTTGCCAAAACTGATCGAGGCATGCCTTCCAACATAAATCCTTGTGAAATATCCTCAGGTGCATGATCTAACCCTTGATGCAAACTCCCCATTTGGCCATTATGAACACCTAAAACACAATTTTTCCTACTTGATTGAGGCCGCATGTGAAAATCGGGCAACAATTACTAAAGGATGGGATAGTGTTGCTCAATAAACAGGAAGTTAGATTTAGACACACATGGAAACAAGGCCAGCCAAGCATGGCTATCTTCATGCAAGCTCTAGAAGTGTTTCAAAAGGAACTCAATGATAAGCCTACTACCAAAGAGGAAGACTTAACAAGGAGGGATCCAAGGCTGCACACTAATGATAATCAGGGAATTGAAGAAGTCTTCTCAAATGAAGAACTGGAGGCCATTGAAATGCTTGTAAATTGGGCAGTGATTCTTGCAATGAGAGTACGGATATGGGAAATACTTCATAAATTATTGATCTACTCGTAGGCCTCCTTTAAAAAAATAATTGTATAGAATTAGCTAATAAACCTCTTAAGCCAACATAGTTCTGGTAAGTTTAATTTCTATACCCATGTAAGGTTAAATGTATATGCATATTATTGTTTGCAAGTGGCTTTACAGTGTATATCTATTAAACCAGTTAAAATATGTTGGACCTGGTTTGTATATTTTGAGTGCTTGAACTATTATTAATACAAAAAAAAAGAAAACTAAAACTACTATTTAAAAGGAAATAAGACTATAATTAGAAATCCATTTCTAGTAAAAAAATAGATGCTAAAATAAAATCAAGTGGTTCAAGAGTGTATCCCTATAAAATTTGAGCCAAATCTAAGAACTTATAGACTTAGGGTGCTCCTACATAACTCAATATGTTTTTTTTGCTTGGGAACTAATGTCTCTAAGTTTTACAATTCCCAATATTTTTTTGGATGCTCATCTAGTTTTTCTTATGCTTTGTATCCATATAAAATATTAATTTTAGTTACCATAAAAGATATGTAATTATCTAAAGTTTGGGAGATAAAAAAATATTCATGTTATAAGAGAAATACCTTCCTCAATCACCTATTTAGCTTATTCCAAACTCCAAAATAGTAATTTGGGAAGTTGGGAGTGTGCATATTTGTAGTAAGGATAAAATGGTTGTATGTGTAGAAATAATATGACTAAGAAATCAAAACTTATGTGTCTTTCTACACTATAGTGAGTATGTGGTTGTTATGAAGATAAAATAAAAGATGAAAATCACAAAACATGGTAAAAGGAGATTTTGGGAATGAGAAAAGGGTAAATATACAACACCATGGGAGTGAGAAGGGTCTTGAGAAATGAAATCAAGGAGACAACAATTTAAATGGAAGAAATTATAGTTTCATTGAAAAAATAGGAGATCTATAGAGGGGAAACAAAGAGAGGAGAAAAAATTCAATGGAAATCTAGATGAATTTGACACAAAAAGAGATTTAATTCTTTAATCATCACTTGAAAAGATTTATACTTTGAAAATAATGAAGTCGCCTTTGAAAACTTAGTAAGAGATGAATCTTGTGAGAGCACATGCATGAGTTTTAAAGAGATAAACCTAGTGAATGAGCTTAAAAATAACTTTATAGGTAAATATGGGAAAAGGGATCATTGGAAATATACTAAAATTTAGTGTTACAATGGTTGTCAAGGCCTAAAACCAAATATTAAGCACAAGAATGAACATGAAAGGTGCTAGTGTATAGGGATAACAAATTATGGAATTGGTATCCTAATATAATTAGGTGTCCAAACTTTAGAGATATGCTAGGGTTGAGGCCTTAAAGGATTTTTTCTAGTTTTCACATATTTTTTATTAATAGAAAGGCCAAGAAATGGGTTTTATGAGGCCTAAATATGACTAATAGAATAGACACAAAAAATGTGTGCCAAAATATAAGGTTAATATTATGAATTATGTAAATTCTAACCTTACAAAACCATTAGAGTCTTCTTGTAAAAATTCTCCCCTTAAATTAATATTAGATCTTCAATTAGTGTAACGCAAGGTGACATATCATCATGAAGATCTATTAGGCATGTTATGTCTTCATCAAAATCCAAAGAGGGGAAGAACAATTGATGCAGGAGCATCCAGGTATGCTAGCTATCTACATCAACCTTCATTCAATTTTGGTTTTGTTTGCTTTAAAATTTTGTTTTGGTGTACATGTGAAATTTTTCAAGCTTTCATTCTGGATGATATCGTTTACCTATCTATCAAGCATTTCCATTTGGGAGTTATTTAATTAATTTCCAAATTCTAAAGGTAAAAAAAAAAAATGTTAGAAGTTTATATTTAAACAAGGCATATTAAAATGTATGAAAAATTCATTGTATGTTGGCTGCCCCAAACTGGGTGATTTATATTTTGTTTTTCAACTCAAAATAGAGACACCAAAGAAGAATTTTTATCTTTTAGGAGGCTACGTGGGATAAAAAGGGAATGTGAAGAGTTGGAGATTTTGGAAAAAGCAAGTTTGGGTGCGTAAATGAAAAAGAGAGACAACAACAAAACCGTGGAAGAAATGAATTTCATTGACCTCCCTTTTGGTAGTTAAT
Source organism: Sequoia sempervirens (assembly GCA_007258455.2). Classification (NCBI taxonomy): domain Eukaryota; kingdom Viridiplantae; phylum Streptophyta; class Pinopsida; order Cupressales; family Cupressaceae; genus Sequoia; species Sequoia sempervirens. The sequence goes on from VDFB02335642.1 coordinate 117,290, forward strand.
TTTTGCCAAATACCAAAAAATAAAAGGGTGTGGTTGAGAGGGCAGTATAGGCATTGGAGGTGAAGAAGAAAAATGGCATTGAACCACTTTCTAAGTTATAAATTTCTACACATAAAAACCAAAAGAAGAGTGGCATCTAGAACTTGTGGAAGTTTAGATTTGGTGTTTAAAGATTGCAATAAAATAGGGGAAGCATTTGTAATTTGTAGATTTTTGTTTAAATATTTTCATTTTGTAAATTGGACAATAATAATTTAATAATTCAGAGTGATTTTCATACTTATGATTGTGTAGTAAAAATCTGAGTGAGATTCTTTATTTTTGGATGAATTGTTGTAACTAATCTTAGTCTGGTAAGACTCGGACGTAGGTTGATCTACATCAACAATACTCAAGAGTAAATTATTGTACATATCACTAACATCAAGAATAGGAAAATAAGTGGCTACATAACTCATGACCAAGTGAGGTGATATATACAAGATGGAATCATGATGAAATGGAGAAAAAATAGGATGCAGGCATGCCCATATATTTCTCTACAATCATTAAATAATGTCCTAAGAACCCTAATTGGATTGACTATCAACCCCACAAGGTGAGTCAATTCTCAACTAGGAGGACCTAGGAAGGGGGTTCTTTCAGCTCTTAGAGGTTCACCACCAAGCAAATGCTTGGAAATACAAGTAAGCATTCAACCTACAAAACCTAGTTATGCAAGCTAAATGAGGGTTGCAAATGATGAAATTATGCAACAAGAAGATATGATATGTGTACCTAGGAAGTCTGGAGATGTGATGAGGATTTCATAAATGTAAAGAAGCTATCAAAGTATACTAGGGAGGACAAAGATTCCGTTACTATTGTCTTAGTCTCGTTGCTATTTTTTGGGGTAGATGCAGAGCCTTCAGATCTCAAAAAAGAATCTCAAAAAAATACCCCCAGGAGGACTAAGACACCCTAGGTGGAGTATTAGTCCCATTCTAGATTTCTGAAAACTCTGAATGTGATCCTGAGATCCAAGGTCTACACTTGCTTCTCAAATATCAGGTTTTGAAACTTCCTGATTTGATTTGTAGGTGAATTTCCATGAAGATGACAACTTTGTAATGCAACTTTGCAATCTTGCACTCCAAATGATCTTCAAGTCTTCAACCCAAATCTACAATCACAAGCATGCAAGAGAGGAAAAACTTGTTGATTGTTAGTAAACGGGGGTTTTACTTGGTCAAACCCCTTGTTGGTAATTAAACCTTGAAATGAAATAGAATAATGGAGGGAAATGATGAATGAACAACATGCAATGTTACAACTTACCAAACCCTTGTTGTAAAGTCTATAAACTTGTGTGAAATGGCTGCAATGGATATGGATTTTGAATTAAAGGAATGGTTGATAGATATGGACTTGAATTGCTTGCTTGAATCAAAATCCTACATCACAAAAGTTAGCACAACACACATGATGCAAGAAGATCTTTGATATGATGCTTGAAACTTGATGATTGCTCCAAATTGCCTGAAGAGCTACTCTTGAATGCTCTTGAGTGAATACTTGAATGCTTGATTGCTTAGACATGAGATAAGATATGAAAATGAGTGAATGAACCTTGTATTTATACTTATCTATGCTTAATATCCTGAAATTACATTACACCAAGACGATATAGGAAAACATTAATTAAAGGAGGCTAAATCCTACCAAAATTTGAAATTAAATCCCAAAAATAAGCTAAGGAGGACTTAGACACCCTAGGTGGCATCTTAGTCTCAAGGCTCAAATATCGGAGCATAGATTCCAAAAAGGAACCTTTTTAAGGTGCATTCAAAATTAGGGTCCCAAGACCCTTGGGGGACTAAGACGCCCTAGGTGGCATTTTAGTCCTGACCCAAAAATTAGGGACACTCAAACATAATCAATGAATGATAATTTTCCCTTTGATGATTGTTGGGATTAGCTAGAAAAATATATAGTTTATTAGGCTTGTGGATTCAAAATAGGACCAATTAAGACATAAATAAGGATAAATGAAGCAAGGTAGGCCCAAATAAATGTGAAAATGCACGGATATGCATTTTTCCACACTACATTTAGCCCCCACTTTAGTGAGAGGATGAACTTGCTTCAAACTCACACTAAAGTAGTCAACCTGCAATCAAGAGGGGTTCAAATGTAAAAATTCTAGTAAGATAGGACGACAATAACCAAGAGGGTGGACAAGCCCCTAGGATCAAGATCCTATGGAAAATCAACATAGGCACAAAAGAACACACATGCAGATGATATATGAAGCCATTGATAACTGGATCACAAACATACACCATTAGAGAAAAAGGAAAGAGGAAATGCAATAGATCCATCTTTGACTAGTCCTCCAACGTGGTGGACCGAGTCTAGGCTATTTGTCCACAAAGAAGTTTACAAGTGGAATGCACTATCCACTATGCAAACAAAATGCCTGCTCGCAAGGGCTAGTGAAGCTAGGTGTTCACTAGGTGAGCCCCAGGAAGTCCATATCAAAGTCATACCCCCATGACTATGGTAAGGAAAAAAAGAAAATGCACGCTCACAAGGGCTAGTGAAGCTAGTTATTAACTATGTGAGCCCCAGGGGACCATATCAAAGCCATACCTCCATGAATTTAATAAGGTACAAAAAGGAAATGCAACAAGAAAGAGGGATGTTCAAAGGGATTTTTCTTAGTTTATGCGAGGTCTCTTCTTAAGGAGCATTGTGCCTAATGTCTCTAAGAGAGGACAATTAAAAGAAATATCACACTCTCAAAGGAAATCAAACACAATAAAACCACCAAGAAAAGGACACATCACAAGAAAAAAGAAAATCACACAATGGAACATGACTGTCGATGTATGCCCTCACTTTAAAGCAATTGCTAACACCATTATTGTGAGAAATTTCTTTAAAGTAGAAGAAGACATGAGACCTTACTCAGAAAGCCCTATGCCAAGTCATATGTTTCCAATAAGCTACATCATGTAATAGGATGGAATTATTTCCCCCAAAATGCATAACTCAGTATGTCTCATGCGATCCAACTTAAGGCATGTCATCCACATCCCAAGATTGCTCTTATATGTGCATGAAATGTGGTCAACTAGCCAAAAGAGGTGACAAGTGTCATATGCGGAAAATGCTACCTAACCCCTTGCCCCTACTTAGTGCAGGACAATGATGAGATGAATAGGTTGAAAGTAAGTATTAGTTAGAGGAATTAGGTGCTTCAACACAAGGAAGAGCACCACACTCCTTGAGATGTTGAATTTGAATTTGATTAGTAGCATGACCATGAACTCTATGATATGCAAAAAATGAATTCTTGTAGTAAAATTTATTTCATGTTCTTGGAGGTAGGGATATCAAACTATCTCGAAGGAGTCTCAACAAGATGCTTTCGGGTGATCCCACAATACTGGTTTACAATTTTTGGCCAAACTAGACACTGAACTAATTTTTTCTAACTAAATCTTTACTCTCGAGCATCTATAGCGGCTAAATCGTGAGGAATTTAAAGATGATGCAAACTAGTGATTTGTGAAATTTTGTCTATAGATTCTAATTATATTTTTTTTCAAAATTTTTGGAATCAGATTACACTTCTTTTTCCATCTCCTTTGAAAACTAGTTTTTTTTAATAAACACCATTTTTAAGGAGTGATGCTCATCGTATACAACATAACTTTTTTTCTATAAAGGATAAAATTCTATTTTTTTCAAATTTAGATTTGTAACTATGATATCTAGCGCTTTCATTTGGTTTCATAGTGTTTTATTGAATATTTTTTCCTTAATAAAGTTTCAAAGTCAAACCAATTACAATTTAGACATAGGCAAACTATATACAACTCTTTTTGTATGTATCAAAATTCTTTTTTTTTTTTTTGGATCAAGGACTTCAATATCTAGTGCAATGATATTTTTTTTTATAAAAATTGATAATCTGCTATTTTTCCACATGTGCAGAATAGAGAGCTTGATTTTCAGTGAAAAACCTACATTCACAAGAAATACAAAATAAATATAATAATAAAATTAAATTTATTTAAAATTATACTTTTTGGGAAGCTTATAATAAGGACTACATACATACAAAAAATAAATTTTAAATGAATTCATTTGATACCCCAAAAAGTAAATCCAAAGTGGTTTTTTATCGGCATTTTGATAGGTGTAAATGAGACTCTGTTATAGGTATGGTTTAAAACTAGTGGCGTTCTATCCAAGGGGGTTTGATCTAAGGTGGTTCGATCAAACCCTCTTCAATTGGAATCCTTTAAATGGAACTTTCAAGGCTTAAATCATTATATTTTGTAAAAATATGTGATTTCAACAAAAATTAGGATCTCCTAGAAATTGTAAACTAGTATTGTAGGATCACCCTCTCTTGATAAAAAATAGAGGATGTTTCATTATTGTGCGACAAAGATATCTCTTGCTTAGTATTAGTTGCCATACCTACACAAGACTCTTTATATTGCAAGATTCTTTAAAGGAAGATGTAAAATCTACAGAACTCGAATCGTAAGTGTTTTGCATGATGGCATTGATATTAAGCGAGGATTTCTTTGTTTCTTGCAAATGATAGCAATCAAGACTACTAGTGTCTATCAAATTAGGATGCATTAACCTTAAAGTTGGATTAGAGGAGTCCTTTGTTAGAGTGTTGATATGAAGTGAAGGCTTGTTTGTGTCTTTCGAGGGACAATAACTAAGACCACTAGTCTTTTCTTGCGTTTAAGGCTCTATAGGGACACATATACCTTGTTCGCTAGCACCACATCATTTTCCACTGTATCCCAGTTGTTTCATAAGCTCATAACCTCTTCCATAAAGTTTTTTCATTTCTTTAGGATTCGGTGGTTGTTGATAGTTAGTGTCATCAAAGTTTGTTGTATAATTTGCTTCTTTGTGTTTAGTGGTTGAGGTGGATGCTTGCAAAGGGCCTTCTTTTTCCTTTCCCTTTTCTAAGTCTTTGTTTATGATCTTGTACTCTCCCATGAATGTAAGTTCGAAATCCAAGGAACCCCAATCATCTTCTAATAGCTTCGTGACTTCTTCAATGCATTTTTATTTGTGTTTTTGTTGCACGGGTTCTACTTGTGTAGTTGGTGTTAATGTTTTCAAAGGACTCTCTTTACCTTTCTCAATGTTCAAACAACTATATGGTTCAAGATTGGATTTGATTGTATAAAATTTGTTGTTGTAAACATATTTCATGATACGATGAAGAGTTGAAGGCACTGCATGCATCTCATGATTCCATGGTCTACCTAAAAGGATACAGTATGAAAGATCATCAGACATAAGATGGATCAGGGTTTGTAATGTAACTTTGTCAAATTTAATAGGTAATGTGATCATCCCAAGCGATCATTTTCCCACATTGTCAAATCCCTTCATAGATAAAGAACCAAGTTGAATTTTTGATTTATCAACACCAAGCTTATCCAAAAGGCTTACACTACACATATTAAGGGTAGAGCCATTATCAACAAGGGTTTGCTTTATTCCCGTGCTATTGTATTGACCTATGATCATGTAAGCATCACATTGTTTTTCACTTCCAAAGGAGGGAGCTCACTTTGGTGGAAAACAATGTTAGCATTTATTCCTTGAATCAGGGCAGCTATGTCATTCAGGTTTGCACTAGAGGAAATCGTAACTTGTTGCAAGGCTATTTGAAGCATAGTGTGATAATTAAGTGAATTCTGAATCAGGTCCCAAAGGAATATCTTTGTGGGAGTATTCTTAAGTTGTTCGACAAGATCATACTCCTTTCCACTTTGTGAAGGAAAACGAGGGGCACTAGACAAGATAGGATTAGGCAATTGGAGGGATGTTAAAGGTGTTTGTATTGGTTGCAGATTGTTCCTAGTGTTGTATGTATGAGCAATGATATTGTAACTTGGTTGCTATGAAACATTGTTCTTAGGTGGCTAGAGGATAAGGATGGTTTTGTTTTGAACTTGTAGTTTTTGAGAGGGTGGATAAATGATAAGTTTAGGCTCGAGAGAGTACTCCAAGGGGTATCCAATGTGCATAACCTCATAAGACTTATCGTTATTTTCATGATCGCTTAGTGAAGGGGAGTCTAATGTCACTTCATCATCTTCATCTAAGGAATTACAATTGTCAATGTTCTCATTTTCTTTCATCATTATATATTCCATAATAGGATATTTTTTAGAAGAACTACAAACCAAATGTTCTTGACATTCAAGGGTTGGTTCTTCTAAGATGACTTCATCACATGCAAGGGAGTTACCAATGGTTGAATTGTCTTGTTCATTAGTAGTGGGGATATTAGGAGAAGGATCTATTTGATTGTTATGATTGTTCATGACTTTATCTTTTTTCTCTAAGGTTTCATTCTCGTGTGCTATACCATCTACCCTAGTGGGAGAGATTTTAGGGGAGTAATAAACAAGATGTTCATCACATTTCATGGTTAGGTTTTGAATAGTAGCTTCATCACAACTAGGGGAGGCATCAAGAGAAGGAGAATCATGTTTGCCAATGATTGGACCTTTTTGTTTAAATAGATCTTTCCAAATGGTAGGAGCATTAGGAAAGGGAGAAATGATATTTTCATGACTTTCAAGCATATCTTCTAACACAAAACTATCATCTTCATTGTTATGAAGGATATTAGGAGAAGAGCCAACATGATTATCATGGTTATCTACAATTACATCCCTATGTTCTATAATGTCTTCCCAAGTGGGAGAAGTAGGGTTGTCAAACTTCTCAATTATTAGTTCTCTTAACACCAACATGTCCTCTTCACAAATGTTATTTTCATGGTCGTTCATGATTGTAGCATTCTCGCAAGTAGGGGAAGTGTTGGGATAGGAATGTAAACTAAGTAAAGTGGTGGAAATGAATTCATCTTCTATTTTTATACTATCTTCCCAAGGGGAATGAGGAGAAGGGAAAACAAGACCTTCATGATTCTTAACGGTTGCATCTTCTTTCACCAAGGTACCTTCATCACCAACGAGAGAGATATTGGGACAAGAAAAATTATGATGATCATGATTGTCGATTCTTGCATCATCTTTGTCAAAGCTTTAGTGGATGACCTAGGTGAGATTAAGTCATAGAGGGTTTCATCTAACATGTGAAAGTTATCTCTACTAAAGGGTTTCAAAACCATTTTTTTGTTTGTTTCTTTTGATGTTTTTGTTTTTTTGTTTTCATTTTTCTAATGAATGTAAAATGAAGTCTACAACTAGCAAAATGAAAATGCAATAATCTATCTTTATAAACCAATGTAAACATGAACTATGAAAATGCATGAAATAGTAAATTGATAGACTGAAACAACAAAGTAACTACAACAAATAGAAGCACATAAATTCACTAAGGAACCTTGAAAATTGAAACCTAAAACTCCACAGGGAATAAGATGCTAGGAAGGGTGTCTTGGTCCTCCTAATGAAATTTGGAGGTTCCAGAAACTGGAACAAAAAACACTCAACTTAGGTAGGATTCTAAGGGAAATACCTACAGAGGGACTAAGACGCTAGTAAGGGAATTTTAGTCCTAGTGGAGGTTCCTAGGTTCCCAAGTTGATAACAGTGTTCCCAGGTTGCCTACCCAGGGACCTGATGTTTAGAAACAAAAGACTATGTGAATGAATGCAAGAACAAGTAACTAGTGATGAGCAATTGGATGCAAAGTTAAATGCAATTTTTTCAATTTTGAATGCAATAATAATGTTCCTAAATGCAATCAGGTTGAGTAACAATGCACTTTTTAGTTTTTCAATGAGATGACATAATTGAAGAAAGAAAAAATACAAACTATATGCACTTTCACTAATGCAAATGTAAGCAACCCTAGATGCAATTTCACTAAAGATGAGAAACCCTAGCTGCAATTTCACTAATGCAAGATGCAATGCAAGAATGAATGCAACCTAGATCTACATATGAATTTAATGGAATCCAAATCAAAAAATGAATTCTCAACAAGGTCAGGTTCACCAAAATGAAACGAAGAAAAATAAGGATGCTGGAATGCCCACATATTTCTCTACAATCATTCAATAATTTCTTAAGAACCCTAATTGGATTGACTATCAACCTCACAAGGTGAGTCAATTCTCAACTAGGAGGACCTAGGAAGGGCCTGGGTTCTTTAAGCTCTTAGGAGTTCACCACCAAGCAAATGTTTGGAAAGACAAGTAAGCATTCAACCTACAAAACCTAGTTATGCAAGCTAAATGAGGGATGCAAACAATGAAATTACGCAACAACAAGATAGGATATGTGTACCTGGGAAGTCTGGATATGTGATGAGGATTCTGGAAATGTAAAGAAGCTTTCAAAATATGCTAGGGAGGACAAAGATGCTCTTACTGTTGTCTTCGTCGCATTGCTATTTTTAGGGGCAGATGCATAGTCTTTGGATCTTGGAATATAATCTCAAAGAATCTTGAAAAAATACCCTCAGGAGGACTAAGATGCCTTAGGTGGCGTATTAGTCCCATTCTGGATTTCTGAAAACTCTGAATGTGATCCTAAGCTCCAAGGTCTACACTTGCTTCTTCTTAGATCTCAAGTTTTGAAACTTTCAGATTTGATCTGTAGGTGAGTTTCCATGAAGATAACAACTTTGTAATGCAACTTTGCAATCTTGCACTCCAAATAATCTTCAAGTCTTCAACCTGAATCTATAATCACAAGCATGCAAGAGAGGAAAAACTTGTTGATTGTTAGTAAATGGGGATTTTCCTTGGTCAAACCCCTTGTTGGTAATTAAACCTTGAAATGAAATAGAATAATGGAGGGAATGATGAATGAACAACATGCAATGTTACAACTCACCAAACCCTTGTTGTAAAGTCTACAAACTTGTGTGAAATGGCTACAATGGATATGGATCTTGAATCAAAGGAATGCTTGATAGATATGGACTTTAATTGCTTGCTTGAATCAAAATCCTACATCACAAATATTAGCACAACAACACAAATGATGCAAGAAGATCTTTGATATGATACTTGAAACTTGATGATGGCTCCAAATTGCTTGAAGAACTACTCTTGAATGCTCTTGAGTGAATACATGAATGCTTGATTACTTAGAGATGAGATAAGATATGAAAATGAGTGAATGAACCTTGTATAATTTATACTTATCTATGCTTAATATCCAGAAATTACATCACACCAAGTCAACATAGGAAAACATTAATTAAAGGAGGCTAAATCTTGCCAGAATTTGATATTAAATCCTGAAAATAAGCCAAGGAGGACTAAGATGCCCTAGGTGGCATCTTAGTCCCAAGGCTCAAATCTCAGGGCACAAACTCCAAAAAGGGACCTTTTTAAGGTGCATTCAAAATCAGGGTCCCAACACCCTTGGGGGACTAAGACACCCTAGGTAGCATTTTAGTCTCGACCCAAAAATCAAGGACACTTAGACATAATCAATGAATGATCATTTTCCCTTTGATGATTGTTGGGATTAGCCAAAAAAATATATAGTTTATTAGGCTTGTGGATGCAAAATAGGACCAATTAAGACATAAAGAAAGATAAATGAAGCAAGGTGGGCCCAAATAAGTGTGAAAATGGAAGGGTATGCATTTTTCCGCACTACACATGAATAATCACTAACTTTATTAAATATGAAAGACTAATCACCTTGAAGATACCTCCTCATCTCTAGAGTAGAAGGATATAAGAGTATCTAGGATAAGAAGATCACTTGACATGTAGTGAATGAATACATTAACATCAATAAGGTGTGTGTGTGTGTGTGTCCTATCAAGAGGTAATTGTCTATGAGAATCCATAAGGAATTATCAAACAATATAGCCCAATGAAAGGGGGTGGCTGAGTGAGGTTGAAATAATGACAAATCTAAAGAATATAACAATGAGATTAGGTATGCAATTTATGGGATATCATTAGAAAATTCACATTTAAAATCCTTATAGAGAAGTTGTAAAATCTAGAGGGAGCTCAAGGGAAACTTGAGTTCACCAAAAACACATCTTTACATAAAAACCCTAGGACATTAATTAGTCATCATTAATATTAGATATCTTATAAATAAGAACTAGGAATGATTAAAAACTAAAATTATAAATTTTGAGAATTTTAATTAATAAATGCAAGCACTTAGCTTTAGCTTGATGTAAAATATGGCTTTGCTAGATGTCCCAAATCATTTTTTTAGTGTTGTAGAAAATTTTGACTTGTTTGATGAATGCACCAAAGTTGATATAAATTTTATTTTTCTATTTGGATCCTTTTTACAATTTGAGCATACCAAGTATGCTTTTCTACCTCCTTTACAACTAGTGTGCCTTCCTTTACAACTTGAGTACACAAAAGATTTGTTAGTATTGTAAAAAATTAGAACTTGTTAAACAAATGTGTCAAAATATATATTTTAATTTCTATATGGATCCTTTACAGCTTGAGTGCACCAAAGATTTGTCAATATTTTAGAAAAAAATAGAACATGCTAGAAAAATAAATTAAAATCTATATAATTTTATTTTTCTATATAGGCCCTTTACAACTTGAGCACACCAAAGATTTGTTAATATTGTATAAAAATTAGAACTTGTTAGACAAACGCATTGAAATCTGTTTTTGTTTTATTTTTCTACATGGGCCCTTTACAGCTTGAGAGCATCAAAGATTTGTTAGTATTGTAGAAAAATAGAACTTGTTAGACAAACATAGTAAAATCTATAAAAGTTTTACTTTTCTATGTAGATCATTTTAACACATTAAAGATTATTGTCAATATTATAGAAAAAATAGAACCTACTAGACAAATACATCAAAATCTAAGTTGAGCCTTTACAGCTTGAGTGCACCAAAGATTTGTCAATAGTGTAGAAAAATAAATCAAAATCGTGCACCAAATATTTGTCAGTAAAAAAAAATAGATCTTGTTAGACAAACACAGTAAAATCTATTATTTTTTAAATTTTTCTATATGAATCCTTTCAGCACATTAAGGATTATTGTTAATATTGGCACAAAAAACAGAAACTATTAGATAAATACATCAAAATCTAAGTGAATGAATGAATGGGAGATTTTAATGTCGTCCAAAAACCAAACAGTCAGACCAAACACTTAATGTCGTCCAAAAGACCAAACAGTCAGACCAAACGCTCTTTACAGCTTGAGCGCAGGAAAATAAAACAGTGTACAAAAGGCTGTCATTTGTACATATTCTGAGTTTTAAGTCATATCTCTTCAATTTCTTCTGCCCGCTCCCCTCTTTCACAAGCTCACTGACAGAGTAATGGCTACCACTTCCTGCTGTTGCTCATCTTCTTCTTCCCAAGAAGATTATCAAAATATTATGAGTGATATGGTTGAGGTGGAAGGGATGAGCCACATCAATGAATTGATTTCTTACGTTGATCAGTTCTTAAAAGAGGTGAGCATTAATTCAATCGCCCTTTATTAAATACAGTATTCTCCTACAGATTTACATCAAATTTCAATTGTTGTAAGCAGGAAAGACAAGATGCCAAGACAGATCGGGTGGATTCTTCTATCAAGTCTGCTGGCGTTTTACTGAACAAGGTATTGAAGCGATCTAACAGACATCTATGCAAGGTATTCAAACAATTTTTTAATTTTTCTTTTAAATTAATTGATGCGACTCGTTTACTTATTATTGAACTTTATGATCCAGACATTTATATTATTATTAGGAAGAAAGTATTAACCTGGAAAGAAATTTTAGTCAGAGGGGTTAACAGTTACAATTCTGAAACTCTCTCTCAATGTTTTCTTCTGCAGAGAACCTTTAAGCGAAAGCTTAACCGTGAAACCCGCAAATTAGTTATTGATGTGACAAATCAAGCAGCACAGATTAAGTGGCTGGGAGTAGCTCTGTCGGTTGTAGGTTTTGTGTTGGAACGAATTCAGCAAGTTTCTTCCAACACAAGGGATTGCATAGAACTCCTCAAATACATGTGCGACCTCGCTAAATACATCAAGCAATTGGATGGGCATTTGCCTCAACAGAAGTCGAATCGGGTCCTTCAATTCATTGTAGAAGGCTCCGCTCTGTGCATATCGCAAATCAAATCTGATTCGTTTTCCAAGTAAAACCAATTCATGAAATGCGAGTTTTTCTTTAGTCATGTGATATTCGTATTTCGATTATTCTATAAAGCTAAATCTTCTTTTATTTTTATGGCTGAATAGATGTTTGGCTGCTCCGGTTGCGGCTGAAGATTTGCAGAGTTTACGAGCAGAACTTGAACATGAGTACTCAGATCTGTCACTGGGAGCGATAATCGCTGTTTTGAATAGTATTCCAAAGGTCCTACCTCCCTCGCAAGGAACAACTCCTCAAACAGGTACTAATATTTCTTTTATTTGGGGTTTTGTTTATGCTAGAACCAACCAAAAATATAAATATAATAATTAGAAAAGAATCGTACCCACAGGGAAATCTTGAAGTGAATTTAATTGCTTGTAGTAGAAAAAAAGTTCCAAAGTACTAAAACAATATATTAATGTGACTTATAGGGCGGGGGCCCTAGCTCGGTTGGCTAAGTAATTCCGTTGCGGCTCTGCTGGTCACGAGTTCTAGTCTCCCCCGTCCCGTGGTACCAGAGGGCGTGTCGCGCCAGCGCCGCCGGTCACGTTAAAAAGTTTACCAGGCGCACTGCAGTTTATAGGGGTGTTCTTTTCCTGTCTGTATCACATATAATAGCATTGGCCAAATCCAAAGATTTACACACGATATATTACAAAATTAGTACAACATTCAAAATTCGTTATAGAAAAAATAAGTAGTTTGCATAGAAGTAAATAGTACAAAATTGGTTATAGAAAAAATAGGTAGTTTGCATATATTTTAAAGTTAGAAATGTATAATAGAAATATATAATAGGAGGGATGTTAAATATATAATATGAGGGGTGTTAATTATATAGAGGTTGAAATTGAAACAATGGTAATTTTAGTATTTTATGTACAAATGTGATAGGTCACAGGTATACAAATTGAATTCTCCATGTCAATTATCAATTCACATGTAAAATAATTTTATAGCTAGACTTATTACAAATTAAATGTTGAACCCCAACTATTAGTTTATTAGGTAATGTTATTTCATTTAGAATAATCATACTAAAAGAGATCAATACATATGATATTTTTTACAACTTGTTTGTTCTAATTATAAAAACTAGTGGATTGGTTACTCAATCCCCAAAGATTGATTATGCACTCAATAGGATTGACTATAGGACTTGAGGCCCAATCTATCTTTAAAAATAGTACAATATGCATATTTAAAAACTTGCAAAACACATACAATATGTAAGGCACATTTATTTCAAGCTCTTTCAATTCTCTATATTTCACATCCATAAGCTTTTATTTTTTTCACATATATGACTTTATATCTATGCACTTGAAAATTGACACACACAATTCAACTAACAAAAACATTATAGTTTTTCAATGGTCTTACAAAGTACATTTTTAGCTTTACATATTAAAAGACATTTAATGCCAAAATTTATATCCCTATATAAAAATAACACATATAAATTTGAGTGATACAAATGATTTTTAAGAATAATTAAAAAGATATATAAAGATTAGGATTTTAATAATAATATGACATCACATTAATTATTTTCTAATCTTATTTTATAGCACTCAAAATACAACACATTGATTGTTTATGGTGAGGGCCATCTCTAATGTAAATAATGACATGATGATTAGAATGTATTGACTCTTTAAGCTCTTCCATTCAATAGCTATTTAATGAGGTATAATCCAACAATACAACATACATTTAATAATTGTATAATAAAAACTATAGGAAAAAATACATGTATACAATTGTATTTCTAATGAAATAGGGCTATACCAATAATATATCCATAATAAGTATATATCTACCAAAATGGCTCAAAAATCTAAATATGATTCACATATTCTATCATTTTTTAATATGATTTAATAACCAACCTAGTTATTGCTAGTCTCCCCCACCCCCACTCATATTATTACACCCTAAGTAATATCTTTAATCAATCAAAAACCTTCTATCCACCTTAGAAGTTCTAGTTTCACAACCTTATTATGTGATCATAATTTAATTTTAAATATTAATATAGAGACTTTTATATGCAATAGTAAATTTACGAAAGTTTTTTTATACTTAATTTTTAAAATTTTAGAAACTTCTTTTTATGTGTAGTAATTTCCATTTTAGTATTAAGAAAATAGTTTACAATATTTTACAATGAATCACATAATATTTTTCTTTTTAAAAGATTTTTAGATTTTTTAATTTTAAGTATTAATATAGAAACTTTTATATGCAATAGTAAATTTATTTCTAATTTAAAACTTTCTTATAAATATAAATATTAAATATTGATGATATAATATTGATGTATTAATTTATTTGTTTTAACTTAATATTTTTTTATTTTTATTTTTATTATTATTTTTAATTTAAAACTTTCTTATTTCAAAAAAATATATTTTATAAGATGAATAAAAAATCAATTTTCAATAATCATTTCTAAATTGTATAATAGAAAGTTAAAACAATATTTTTTTAAGAAAGTTTCACTACCTTTTTTTATATTCTATTTTCAACATATTATCAATATTTTATAGATTTTTTCTATCCCTACTTTGGTATGCTCTATTGAGACATTTTTATGCAAAATCAAAATACAAGAATTCTATTACAACCCTAAGTTCTAGTATTCCATTTATATTAGAATGCAAAAGACTTTAACAGGTCAAAAGTAATTAAAAGAGGGAGAAACTAAAGATCAAATTTCTAAATCTTTCCCCTGCATAAAACGAGGCTGAGATTTTGCTGATTTTTCTTTTTTTAACACTAGTTTTCTTTGCTGGCCTTTTGTATGTAGGAAGGAAATTTTTTAACATTTACTGAAAAATGAAATTAATTAGCATCTATAAAATACTATGGTGTTTCGATTATGACATTATTTAATCACTGGATCTATTTTGCATTTTAGATTCATCGTCGTATCCAACAGGATGATTATTATAGAAGCTAAATTTATATATTTTTACACACTGAGGATCCTCCTAAAATTGGCATCCATAACAGTTTAGCCATGATTACAAGCTATGAATTCTTAATCTATAAGTATTAATCTTTCTTCGGCCTCCTGAAGTTGCATGTTGGTGGCCTCCTTCACATTCTTGTCTACGGCTGTGCCCACCTGTAGGAGTTCCTTGACAACTAAAATCGCCACTCCTGCACTCAAATCGCCACCAAAATTTAAAAAAGAACCTTTATATTCTAATGTGTCAAGGAAGGAAATAGATTAATACCAAGATAAAATGGGAGGAGAGATCCTGTCAGAGTGCAATTTATGAAATTATGGGAGGAACGATATACAAAAACGTGCCTGTCCAGTTTGTACTTGATAAATACCAGTGACGATATCAGTGACAATTTCACTGGTTTTCCAAAAATAAAAACTCCGAATTCAAATGCAAGGAATTTAATGCTAAAATATCACAAAATATTTAAAATACTCATAGAAACTGCAAATAGACTTGATAACCAAATCCAAATGACAACTAAATCCAGCATCTCAGATGGTAGAAATACTTTTTTAACCATGAACTTCAAATTGAATCATTAAATGGGAAAATATACGGATGAATAGAATTTAGAAACATCCTATATCTCAGAGCATATCTGAGAAAAATTTACCCTAATGGCTAAATTTGATAACACCCAAATACTCTGTCTACAACTGCTATCTCGGAGAGACAGAAAGGTGCTAGCAGTTCTTCCACATAAAGAAATAAAAACAGAAAAATTAAAAAACATGCACATCTGGTTCCATTCAAAATGTCCCATTTGAGCAGTCAAGCTACCTTAAAATTTAACCAAGGAGGCGAAGCAATCTGCCTTCCCCAAAGAATAGTAGAAATAAAAAAAGATCTATTTTAATAATTTAATATGCTCAGACTTCAAGCTGCAAAACAACAAACAATTATAAGCATCACTTCAAAACTGTAAAATAAAAAATGAAGCCAAACTTAAACGACTTGCTTGAATCAGAAAAATTCAACAGAGGTCGAAATCTCACAAAAACTTTAATAGCATACAAACGCTGAACAAAACCACCATGGCAACAAAAATTCACAAACAAATATGCAAAAATGAATCCTTAAAAATTGACTTAATGCAGTAAAATCACACTCAAAGTTGACCACTATAAATCAGAAACGTTCAACCATGGCATACTTTAAACCTGAAGAAAACTCTAGATTGAACAGATGTGTAGAGTATAGCCACTTGGTAGTCAAAGCATACTCAGGTGCTTGGAAAGCAAGCTACCCTAAACTATAATTTGTCCTAACCGACGGTGCTCATCAAAGAGCTCGAGCAGCTCGTTTCTCTTGGGCTTGGAAATGATGACCTCCTCCTGCCCGTCCTTATTACCCTTCACCGCATGAATTGATCTGAGCAGAGGAGCAATTACTCTTCTGCAATCCTAAATATATAGTGCATGCATGTAACGACTAAGATGAGCAGGTGGAGTGATGGTAGATTAGAGAAGGCAATTTGCGCATGCGTGCATGTATCGACAAAGATGAGCAGGTGGAGTGAATGTTTTTTAACTTCATTGTCATAGGGAGGCGTTACTAATTAATATAGCCTCTTCACATTTAATTTTGAATACTGCCAGCTACTCGTCAAACTTTTTTAAAAAGTAAAAAATGTTAACTAAGATTTTGATCTCAGTGTAACTTCATTGTCATCGGGAAGCATTACTAATTAATATAGTCTCTTCCATAGTTACAAGACTCGGACTCGCCTCGGACTCGGCAAGCTGATTTTTGACTCGGACTCGGACTCGGCGCCAAGACTCGGCAAAGACTCGGCAAAGACTCGGCAAATAGAAAAACCCAAGAAATTCAGAGATTTTTAAGGATTTAAAGCTTGTTTCATGCACCCTTTAGTAAATAAACCTTAAATACACAATAACATCATGAAATAGAAACTACTATGATCCTATACACAAACATCTATCGATCACATAAGTATAAACGCAAATTTTAGCTGAAGGAAATAAGTAATTACTTAATACTTAATAGTTAATAACAATAACAGTAGTAAGAGTTTAAAGTTTAAAGTTAAACAGTTAGAACTTAGATATATAAATGTTGTGAAATGTATACAATACTCATGGAATATGAAATCCATGGCATCAAAAGTTCCAAACATATAATAAAAGTAAAACAAAAGCTATAAGTCTATGGCTCAGAGGAGCCTGCATCACTAAGGCTTTAAACTTTAGTCCTCTTGCGTAGACGTCTAAGAGAGGTCCTAGATGATGTTGCAGCCATCATCTCTGCCTGTGTCTCAGTGTCAGACTCAGAGGCACCCAAACCAGCATCCAAGGTGTCTCCTCGTGCTCTATCCTCCTCCTCTGCCATGGCTATTGCCTCTGCCTCTCGATCTGCCTGGTCGACCCAATCAAGGTCCTCATCGGTAAAAACAGGATCCTCGACCTCAGTGATCCAATCTGACTGTGGATCAACCTCCTCCAACGTGATGGGTGACAAGTCAGTGCCCAATATCTGTCTATGGCGAAGGCGCAGGTTGTAATGAACATAAACAAGATCATTCAACCTCTGCACTGACAACCTATTGCGCTTCTTGGAGTGTATGTGCTCAAACATACTCCAATTGCGCTCACAACCCGAGGCACTGCATGGTTGGCTCAACACTCGAATCGCAATCCTCTGAAGATTTGGTACTTTAGCACCAAATCTCTCCCACCATGCATCTGAGATGAGAAAAAGAAAAAAAATAAATCTCATTGTGAAATGTGAATATTTAATTATAAATTTATAATATGAACATTGAATATAAAAGATTGAAAAGTGGTAATTTTTAAACTACTATTATGCCCTTAATAAATTTTTACCTGGCTGCAATGTCGATCGAGTATCTTTGCATATATCTCTTGCAAAGAGATCTCCTTGTGCAAGTCTGAAAATCTCTATCTCGGCAACAATTTGGGCTCCAACATGAGAATCAGACATCCGCTCAATGACTGTGTAGAGCCCACTCAAAACCTCCTCATCTGCCTTGAATTCTTTGCGAAATTGGAATGCCGGATTGAGAAAATATGCTGCTGCGTGTAGGGGCTTGTGAAGCTGGAGGTGCCATCGTCTATCGATGATCTCCCAAATGGGGCGATACTTACTATCAATTCCCCCATAAATGGATCTAATGGCCTCTTTGGCCCTATCCATGCCCTCGTATATGTAGCCCATTGCGGGCTTTTCCCCATCAGCAACTCGTAATAGAACCACTAAGGGCTCTGTGACCTGCAATTATTATGAAACATTGACATAAGTAAGAGTTAACAAAAAAAAGCAAATAAAATAAAAACAAGAATGAAAATAATAAAATATAATGTAGAATTACTAAACTAATTACTTATTAGTTATTAACTTATTACATTTACCTTGACAATCTCCTTAGTAGGCACCCAAAAGCCCTGCTCATCAAAAATCCAACCTGATGCACTTATCCCTGCATTTGTCTTAGAATATGTTGAGGAAGCCCACTCCTCACTAACAAACATCCGCCTCAAAGCTCCCTTTGATTGTAGTAAGGATTGTAGAGTGATGAAGTTGGTAGCAAAGCGTGTTATCCCAGGGCGAGCCAACTCCTTTTGCCCCGTGTATTGCCTCATAAGGTTGAGGACCCATGTGTGATTATATATGTACTTACAAATATTCCTTGCGGTCTCTACACATGCTTTGATCTAGTCAAGCTTGCCAAGATCCTCCAATATGAGGTCAAGGCAATGAGCGGCACAAGGTGTCCAAAATAATGATGGGTGCCTATCCATCAATAGTCTACCTGCAGCAACATAATTTGCTGCATTATCCGTCACTATTTGCACCACATTCTCCTCCCCTACCTCAGCCAAGACACCCTCCAAAGCCTCACAAAGGAATTCAGCATTTTTGGAGTTGCCGGATGCATCAATAGATTTAATGAACATGGTACCACCTGAAAAAGAAACAAAATAAATGATTCAATTAAATATAAATTTAAAATCTTGATTGTTAATCACTAAAGCAATGCATTTTAGGAAGTAAAATATTTACCCGAGGAAGAAACAAGAAAGTTGAGCAATGTCCTATTTCTTCTATCGGTCCAACCATCAGTCATGATGGTGCAACCCTTCTCCTCCAAATTTCTCGCTGCTCCTCTATTCTGACTTTCACATCAGCCACTTTTTGGGACAAAATGGGGCCTTTTATCTCTTCATCATTAGGGGCTTTGAACCCCGCCCCACAAACAGTAACTGCATCAATCATATTTTGCCAATATGGAGACCTAACACAAATAAATTAAATTTAGTAATTACTAATTAGTATTGAAAAATGTATAATTTCAATTTGAATTCAACATAGCTCTAAAAATAAAATTCAAGAGATAAAGAATCAACTATCAAGCAACAAGCTATATATTTTAAAACAAAACAAAAGAAGAATTACCTGGCTGCATGAAATGGAATGTCGCAATAAAACCAGAAGTCTCCAATTGCAGCTTTGGCTGCATCATGTTTATCCTTGTTCCAACCCATGCTCTCAAGAGACGGTTGGGAACCCGGAGTAGTGCGTGGCAAAATATATGAATCCAGCCTAGATCCACGAACTCTGGGCCCAATGCTAAGTTTGCTAACGCTACCACTGCCACTGCCACTGCCACTACCACTACCAACAACTGAAGGTGAAGACCCTGGAGGAATTTTAGGCCTGGAAGAACTCGAATCTACAACTCCACGCAAGGCTGCCATCTCATCTTTTTGCTTCTTTTTTAACTCTTTTTGTTGCTCAAAGGTTTCCAATTGCACTTGCACTTCACGCATTACCTCAATAGGGACCTTTGTGCAAGGATTAGCATCTCGGCAAGGTATACATGCAAGGTGGTATTTCAATCTATTAATGCCACCCCCAAGAAAAAGAGTTTCGCAATGAAAACATTGTATTTCTCCTTTTTTTTGCCCAGGGGTAACAATGGCATGTTTCCAACAAGGGTCTCTTTTACCTTGAGACATGGTGAAATTGAATATGATGGAGACAATTTATAGATATATATTATAAACAATGCTGCAATAACACATAAATTTTAAAAAATTAGCATTCAAAGTATAATTTATAATAAAACTAAAAAACCTAGGGTTTGCAAGTTTGCAACTATAAAACTATTTTTTTTTTTGCAAGAATGCCTAGGGTTTGTTCAACAAAAAACTTAAAGTCTTAAACACACACACCTAGGGTTTGTATTTATTTGTAACTTGTTCTTTGTTCACTAAAACAAAATAGAAAAAACAAAGAAGAAAAAAAGAATAGAAAATGAAGTTTTGGTTAAAAAAAACAAAAAAACCTTCAAAACTCAAACATACCTCTTCAATCTTCTTTGAAATCAATGGAAATCTCTTTCCAATCCCTTGTAGACTCCTCTAGATGCAGCAAAATCACCTACGAACCTGCACAAATGCGATTCAATAAGCATTTGGTGCTCAATCTCTTTGCTGATTTTCCTTCAATGCAAATGTGTTTTGGCTCTCTTCTCTCTTTTTTCTCTCTTACTTGCTTGAAAATGAAATGAAGTGCCTTTTGGAGGAATAGAGGCAAGTATAAAAACAAAAAGAAAAAAAAATGAAACTTTAAAATGTGTTTTTTTTAACACACATGCCCACAAACTGACGGCCGAGTCTTTGGCTCGGGACTCGCCGAGTCTGGCGAGTCTCGGCGAGTCTGGCGAGTACTCGGCAGCCGAGTCCCAAAGACTCGCCCAGCCTCACTCGCCTCGGGACTCGCCCAGACTCGCCGAGTCTAGGCGAGTCTTGTAACACTGGTCTCTTCACATTTAATTTTGAATACTGCCAGCTATTCGTCAAACTTTTTTAGAAAGCCAAAAATGTTCACTAAGATTTTGATGTCACTATAGATCGCCTCTCGCAAAATAATAATAATGAATTCTCAGTATAAATAATATAGTATATATTATATATTATATATATAACTACTCAAATATTTATATATTTATGTATTATATTATATTCATAGGATAATAAAATGCACCTAAATCCATTCAAATAGATACATAAATATTTACATATATACATATACCATTATCCTATTATCCAAACTTAAACATATATACATGTATAATTACATTTTCGATGTGTATGTGTGTGTGGGGTATATGTCCACTCGATTTCCCTCTGCAAACGATGTACTCATGCATGGGTTATCGTTTATACTTACACACACACACACATATATAAAGAAGAAGTCACACATATCAAAGAGACTCAATCACATAATTCAATCCACAGACAACCTATCTCAACAAGGATGACTACCTAATTATTCCATTTAAGTCAAGACTATGACCAAAGGTACTTACCCGATTCCCAAGCTACTAACTTGACTTTAACCAGCTAAAAGTGAGTGTTTGTAAGCTCAATTAGGTTTCATTAACGGTTACCCAACCAATCACTTCTCTTGGGTGATACTTCCCCTCCCTTCTGGAGGATTGAATTTGTCCCTACATCCAACTTAGTTCAACACCCAGGTAGTTAGACATTCATAATAAATCCATTTGCTTCATAATATATTTCTATCAACAAAGCATTAGATTTTTCTCATTACAATACATAGCATTCCATTAATTCAAAACATATTCATTCTTTTGAAATCAATATCATTTTATTGCATATTCACATATTTCATTCACCTAACAAACATATTAAAGACACAATTTACATTTATCAATATTTTCACTCATAATGGTAAAAGTAACTCCATAACTATGAAACAAGATGTAACCGAACCATTTGAACTTGTAGATTCATCACTATAAAATATAATAGTTTGAGGCTTACAACAAATTCAACAAAATTCATGCACTAAGATCCATATTGGAAATACAACTAAGGTTTAAAAATATAGTGATCATTGAACAACATAGCCATTCATTAAAATTTTAACCATACTTTATAAGATAAGTACCAATTGGAAGAGGTATAACATTGGATTTGGGCTCAATATATGATTAAATTCATTCTCAACCTCATCAATCTTGTTTGGTAGGTAATTTGGAAGTGTAAGATCCTTAGGAACCTCATTGAAACCAATAAACTAATTAAAGCAAGGAAAAATACATAACATAAATATTACCAATATAAATTTATGATAAGTTACATTCTTAGTTAGTAATAATAGATAAGGGAAAGTAATAGCAAAGGTTTCCTTATATTCACATACTTTATTGTATCCACCTCTAGTTTCCCTAGGAAAATACATCAAGATTGTGTGATTTTAATATAAATGACACTAGAAGACCCAATAACACTAGAAAATACTTCGATTCTATATTCTTACATAAGAGACTCGTGGTCATTGGCATCAAGAGTGGCTACTATAACAGATCCCTTTAGTATAATGGTTGTCTTGTCCCAAATTAGAGCCAACACCTTGCAATGCCTACACTAAGGCATATTAAACTCAATTGACACAAGTTTCTTAGAGCTTGATGGCTTGGACTTAAAATTTGAGGGAGAAAGGAAAAGCATGTTGGATGACGACCCATATAGAGATTTAGTCACATAGACCTCTACCTCTAATATTGTTTCCCACATCCATCTCCACTCCCATTCCACTCTACAATCGCCATTCTTAGTCTTATTATTATTGTTTTGGATTGGTGAGAGCTAATGAAATTATATATTTTTACTTCATAATGGAATGCAACCATATCCACTTGAGATTGTTTCAATCTTACATGTGGTCAAACTTTTTTATGGCTCCCTCTATTCTCTCTCACACCATGCCTTAAAATACTTGCCACTAGGGATCTATAATCCCCCACCAAATACTTATCATTCCATTTTATGCATTGATGGATGTCTTTACCTTGTTCAAGATCTACCCATTTGTCACATCATACTCCACTCTCCTCCTACATTCTCTTTTTGCTACTTTCCTTTTACTTAAATTGCTCCCATATCCCCCTAGTTTGCTAAGCAACAATTTTCTTTACTTTTTGTAGCACCATCCTACTTGGCACGGTAATCCCCAACTAAATAAATTACTCCCTCCTTTATGCTTTGATGGATATTCATATTTACGCTTGCCCCCACCAAACTTATGTTTGTCCAAAATAATTACTATAGGTGAGCCATGCTTCTTGCAAATGAACACCATATCCTTCTTCAATGATGTTGAA
Source organism: Sequoia sempervirens (assembly GCA_007258455.2). Taxonomy (NCBI): domain Eukaryota; kingdom Viridiplantae; phylum Streptophyta; class Pinopsida; order Cupressales; family Cupressaceae; genus Sequoia; species Sequoia sempervirens. The sequence goes on from VDFB02335642.1 coordinate 140,596, forward strand.
GGAATCCCTCTCTTTTCATGGAGTTGATACCTACACCATAGATGTTTTTGTCTCTCTCGAATTGTTGCTTCCTTCATCGAAGACCTCTTTATTTTATTTTTATTTGCCTCAATGTAGCTTTCATTTATTTTTTACCATACCGTACTCCTTTTCAACCCTTCTATTATTATCAATATATGTTCATATTTATTTTACAATTCTAGTTAACTATTTATATTTGTTAAAATTTATTATTTAAAGTTTCAATTATTATTGGGTATTAACTAATTTAAGTAAGATATCTTTTCATGATGAAAAGCCGATGTCATTTATATTTTCAACGAATTGCCAAACTTGTATCATCTACACTTCATCATCAACTAATGAATGAATACATTGATCAACAAAAACATCAAATATATATTAAAAATGTGACACTTAATTTAAACATATTTTATTAATTTAATAAAAACAATCTAAAATAAAATACAATATTTTCTAATTTAAATTTATAATGTTTATACTAATCTTTCTTACACAAGAATAATAATATAATAAAATAATACAATACATTTTTTTTTTATTAATTTAGTTTACTTCACTCCACATATATTTATTTGTGCAATTGTTAGGAAGTTTTCTATTTTCCGTAATGTTAAATGTGCACACATGATTTCTGATAGATTTATATTGGGCTTGTAGTTGGTACCGAGGAACCTACGATGCGTGTGACTCAACTTCTACATATGGAAAGCAAATCAGTTATTGCCGTTGTTATTTACGGACAAGGTGGGATAGGAAAGACCACGTTAGCAACTGCGGTCATCACCAAACTTGACCTCAAAAACTACAAATTTTGTAGAGTAAATATGCAACAGAATTGTTCAGAGGCGGATCTTAAGTTGCTGCAACAACAAATTTTAAGAGACCTTTTTGAGCGTAAAATTGATTTGAGGAGTTTGAATGAAGGCCGGGAAGAGTTGTCCAAGGAATTTAAAAAAGCCACTTCGCCTCTCTTCATTTTTGTTGACAACGCCCTGAAAGAAAGTGACCTGCTAGAGCTTTTGCCTATAACTGACCTGGCCTTCCTTCCGCCGCAGAGCAGGATTCTCGTAACTACCAGAAATCTAAACGAGACTCGTATAATTTTGCAGGCAGGAATTGAACGCGGTCATTATCTGGTACATTCTCTTGCACCCGAAGAGGCACGGAAACTCTTGTGTGAGTTCGCTTTAGGCAGTCGCCAGGCAAGTTTTGACCCCACCATAGATATTGCGGGCCTTCTCCAAATATGCCAAGGAATTCCACTGGTTCTAACAATGGCTGGAGCAAGATTACGTGAACATGCCCAGAACGTGCCAGCTTGTAGGGAAGCAATTGAATATCTCAAGACGTGGCTGCTAGGAGGAGAGGAAGACGATTTAAGCGAAAGTATGGTGGACTCTGTGTATAATCGCTTGAAAGCCTCGTGTAAAGAGGCATTTCTAGATATAGTTTTCTTTTTTTGTAATTGGAAGCGGCGCAAAGTGGCCTGTAGTGTTGGAGAGACAGAGCTTCAAGAACTTGAAAGGGCTGCACTTGTAAATATCACGGATAAACGCAGAGTGAATGTTCACGATATAGTGCAAGCACGAGGGAGAAAGCTGCCATCAGATGGGGACAGAATCACCGACCGACAATCTCTCATCGATGTTCTGCAAAATGAAGAGGTACGTTTTGTGTCCCGCCATTACCATAAATCTAGATTTTATCACTACTAATATATGCATAAAGCTCACTCTTCTAGAGATTTATGTATAACCAGTTTTAGGAAAAATTCAAAAAATCAACCAATGCTCTATATTTGAATGTACATTTCAGCTGCAAACTTTTGTGCAGAGGATTAAGAAAACGAAGGGGATTGTTCTTCCTGGTGGATTCAAGCTTGAAGCTCGTCATCTCAACTTAATGAGCAGATGTTTAAGAGTCCTGATAAACCCAAGAATAGTAAACGGAGAATGCAAAGGAGCCTTCGAAAATCTAAGGTTACTCAGCCTCAACAAACATAATTACTCGCTGATGGATGTCAGTAAACATCCGAGATTAGCAGTACTTATTGGGCGCTCCATGTTTTTTGAGGCAAACTCTACGAAATCTGCCTAACTTTTTTTTTTTTTTTTTTTAAAATTTCCTTTTACTGAATTTATAATTTATATTTTACCCAGAACCTCGCTAAATCGAAACATCGACATTATTTTGCAGTTGTCGGGCGTCGCATCTGCATTAAAATACATGTCTTTACAAGATGCTACATTAGCTAATCTTTCCACCACCTTTTCGCAACTCAAGTCTTTGCGTTTTCTACAACTGCGGCATTGTTCAGAGCTTGCTAGGCTGCCTGAAACCATTGGTAACCTACCTGCTTTGGAAAAGTTGGATCTATGTTACTGTCAAAGTTTGGTGAGCCTTCCAGACAGCTTCGGCCAACTTTGTTTTTTAAGCCATTTGAGGTTAGATGGTTGTGAAGAGCTATCTGCGTTGCCAGAAAGTTTCGTAAGCCTCGCTTCTTTGGAGCTGCTAACGTTGGCACGCTGTTGCAAGCTCTCGAATCTACCTCAAAATTTTGGTCAGCTGAAGCGTTTGAAATATATGAGCATACATGGATGCAGTCAATTACAGAGCCTCTCTAGTGATTTTGAAGGTTTGAATTCACTGATTGTAATAATGGCTTCTCAATGTTCTCGACTGGAGGGAAACACAATGGACAAATTAGCGAAGATGAAGGGGTTGATTGTTGTGGTTATATATCGGAGCTACCTTTTGGAAGAGCGGTGGAAACAAGTGAAGGAGCAATATTCTTTAGCAGTACAGGTAGTCGCTGTAACACACTCTTATGTTTAACTAAGAATTTTAATGCTCATCCTTGTTCTTAATTGGGTTATTTATTGCATTGCAGAGACTGCGGAAGATTGACTATAAAGATGTAATGTGTAGATCATTTTTTCACAATGAGTCAAAATTCCTACATGTTGATAATGAGAATGGGCAGTTTAGGGAGTCGTCCTTTCCAGTAGGCGGCGTAAAGCTGTGTGTGTTGTTAACAGTGTGTGATCTGACATCAGCAGCAAATAGCAGATATTTGGAAGCAGTGAAGAAGAAATGGATGGAGGTGGTTGATCCAGAGGGAGGGGAGATGGTGTATGTGGATATGGGAGGATCGTTGGAGGAAAGCGAAAGACGTGTGAGGGGAACCCTCCCGTATTTACCGAGGGGTACCACTGCTTGGATTGCTCCTGACAATAGGGCCAGGCTACTATTTGCCTACTCTGTTTTCAGGCTTAATAGGGTTATTGAAACTGAGGCTAGTGTTATCGCCAGCGTATCAGCATGTGTGGATGAAGAGGGAAAGAGGAATATGAGGCTTCATGACTACTTAATAATCCCCGATTATCCACCTGATTTTGAGTACGAACGCATTTTCCACCAATTATTCTTCCCTGTTTTGCAAGCCTATGCATTCATCATCGACAAAGACGACTTCACCGTACTAATAAGAAGAACTAACGAGTTAATACTCCACCACGAGGAAGAACTTCTCATGAACTAACGAGTTAATACCTCCTACTTATCAAGAACTAACGAGTTAATACTTCACCACAAGGAAGAACTTCTCATGAAGGTGGAAGAACATTTCATTCACCACATCAAATAATTAGTATTTGCATTGGAAGGAGGTGCAATGTTTGAATCGATTGTATTTTATATTAGTCTGAGTCAAATTAAATTACATGTTTAGAGTTATATTTTGCATGAAATATGTTTAAAACTTTTTTGTAATTTGTAGTAGATTTAATTTTAGAGACAAGGGGTTTATAATTATGTAAATTAGACTCATTTTTTTGTTGTGTGTATTTGTTTTTTTTGCTTTATACATTCTCTAATTCTCTTCATAACATTACAATTTGGCTAATTTAACAAATGTGAGGTTATTAACAATATTCAATATCATCATGAAATCGTATTGTTCAATGTTCAATTTAAATAAATAACCAATAATAAAATGATTTTAGAATAGACAAAATAGTCCCATGATATTTTGTTGCAATTTTTTTTATTTTTTGTGTTTTTTTTGTGAGTTCTCACATACATTGAGGGATATAACCATTTTAGGATTCACATGTACCTCAAAGTGAGTACAAATTGTAATATTAAAATTTTGCATACATCCATTGCTATTTCCATTTAATTTTGTGGCCATTTTGAGAGGATATTTGATACAATTACAAATTGACAAATGATGCAATCTTGTGAGAATTTGGGCTAATTCTACTATCCCTCCCCTATCTTTGTTTATAAATATTCTCATGCCTTTGAAACTATCCTATTTATATTCACTTTGGTAGATGTTACGAGGCATGTAAACACACATTTGTATGATTTATTGTTATGTCCTTGGTATTTAAAGGCATTCAATTATTAGACTTATTTTCCATCCTCTCTCATGCTAGATCATTCCAATCATAACAATATTCATGAAGAATTTATCAAAATTATACTTTAATTGATGCATTGAAAATAACATTTACTTCATCATCATCATCTAGGCCATCTACATGGTTGCTTGTAGTGTAATAATCTTTTGCATGATTGTAAAGTCAATCTTTTCTAGGTGTTGACCTAAGAAGAAAGTAAATAACAAAATCACATGTTATATGGTCAAATCCACAACCCATAGAGTAGCTCTATGCTTATGGAATTGATCCAAATGTATACACTCAACCCATAAAAGGTTGAATATAATAAAAAAATTAAGACAAAAGACAAACAAAGGAAATACATTTCTAATTCTAAATTGAATCAGATTATAAAACTATATCAAAACTATCTGCTTTCATTTATAAAACTATACACCATCATCCATCATATTTAATTTCTTAATTTAACATTTAAATATTCTATTACACTCTTATAAATAAAATTAATTGAGTTATATTACTTTTTAATGCAAGCCTTTTGAGGTCTCTTTGAAAGCATGCCAATCCTTTTTTCCATGTGTTTGCCTGGTGCAAGATTTTGAGAATAATAGGTTTGATAGGTTTTGTACATTGCACGATTGGTGAAGAGATGGGTGATGAAAATAGTATTAAAGTTTGAGAATAATATTGTAAATATCTATTATATTATTATTATATATAATAAGTTAATTAATATTACTATTTATGATATTATCAATAAAATTTATTTATAATATTATATATTGTAGATTTAATGATTTTAGCTTGACAAACTTGTAATTAAATAAGGTCGAGAGCTTTTCTATTTTGGAACCTATTTGGATTCAATGCGTGCAATGTAGATGCATGTCAACTTTAGAAAACATTATAGCTATGCATTCTATCTTGTTTTTGATATCTTAGAATCATCCTTGGCTATAACGTTGTTCATCTTTCGTAGTTTCAATGATCTTTATGCTCTCTAAAAAATTCTTTATGTAGAAAATGGTGGGGACCACTTAGTAGGTGACCACCAAGAGGTTACATTATAGAATTAACTTTTAATACAATCCTTTTAAGGTGAATTTGAAAGCAATTCGATCCTTTTTGCTACGTGTCTGCATGGTGCAAGATTTTGAGAATAATAGGTTTGATAGTTTTTATACATTGCATGATTGGTGAAGAGATGGTTGATGAGAATAATATCATGTTATATAATGAAAAAAATAAAGTATTTATTGATTAATTCTAATAAAATCATATATTGTAGATTTGTTGATTTTAACTCTAGAAACTTGTAATTAAATAAATTGACTCTATATAATTAGAGTTACTGTGTTTCCCATCATAATAGATCGCTGTCAAAAGCACTACTCAAAATACTAAGATAGGTTAGTTGTAGCTACGACATGCTATTTAATAATAAAGTGGAATAATTGTGCTATAATTGATAAATAAGTAAATATATATACATTTTAACTACTTTAGCAAAAACAGATAGCAACCTATGTAGTAAGAACTCTAATAAAAAAGTGGGTTTAGAAGAGCCCAATTCAAATTCCATTTGATATAGTAAGTCAAATGATTGATTGGGTAGATTCCTAATAGGATTCTTTTAGGAGCACTCATAGTTTATGTAGCTATACTTTAGATTATGAGTTATTTGGGTAAGTGCACCAAGCTGTGACACAAAAAATGGCTCTTAAGATGCCACTTTTTTTTTTTTTTTTATAAAATCAACAAAATCTGATTTTTTTTGAGAAAATGAAGATAGTTATGCTCAAAATTTGAAGATTGGAAAAAAAGAGTTCAAGTGCTCCAGTCCTAGTTTCTAAGCTACTAATTATTTTTGAAATTAGTGAAGATTAAGGGTTTCAAAAAGGGGGGGCCAAAATAGGTCCTATTTTTATCAAAAAAATACCATTGCATTTGAGGGCCCCTCTTTTTGATTAACCTTTTTTAGAATTACAAAAATTTGAATGGTGAGAAATTAGCTAACACCATGTAGTTTATCCTCGTTCTTTCAACTAATATTTTTAATCAATATATAATATTTTATGAATTTTTGAAGTGGACACATCCTGAAAAGCCAAAATTTGAGCATGCTCCCCCCTAATTTTTTTGAAAACTAATAAAAAAATGATTTTTTTCATCACGTGTAGAATGGAGTCTAGTTTTAAAAAATGTAATTTGTTTCATGATTCGATGAACAAGTAAAAATCTATCCTAAAACTAGCACATGTTGGTTTTTGACAAAAAATGGAGGTAATGACAAGAGAATTTATGGATGAAAACCTTAATCAAAATGCAATTTTTTTATATATTTAGATAGCTAAGAGAGAGCCTAAAGTCATCATAGTTTTTAATAAATGTGCATTGAAAGATGTGCAAACGAGATGGTTAGCATGACCACAAATACGTGAAAATATGGTAAATTCTGAGAAAATCACATCCATAAGCTGCTCATTTGGCGAGCGCCAAATTTGGCGCTCACCAAATTTGGTGAGTGCCAAATGTGATGTGCCATTTGGAGAGTGCCAAATTTGGTGCTCACCAAATGAGATGCTTTGAAAAAAAAAAACTTTTCTTTCTCTTTGCTCCACCACTTTGATAACACTTAGAGTTCATGGGTTATGATCGTTGATAGATAGTTGGGGTTTTACCTTTCACAACCTGTCTACCTCCTTCCCTCTTAACCTATATGTACCCATTCTCTCTCAACCCTCTCTAGGTCTCTCCTACACTCTCTACCTTGTCTTCCATCCTTAGGGTTTGAAGTATAGGGTTGAGGATTTAATGTATAGGATAACTCCCCCTCTTATGTCTCTTCCTCCCTCTATCCCTCCCACCTCTCTCTCTCAAGTCTCTCCCTCCCTCTATCCCTCACACCTCCTCTCTCTCAAGTCTCTCCCTCACTCTATACCTTCTGCCCTCTATCTCTTGGATCTCTCACACCCCCTCTCCCTCTCTCAAGTTTCTCCCTCCCTCCGTAACTACTCTCACACCCCCTCTCCCTCTCTCAAGTCTCCCCCTCCCACCCAAACTAGATAACTCTCTCTACCTCACTCTATCCCTCCCACCCTTTGTCTCTTGGGTTTCTTGCATCCCCTCTCCCTCTCTCAAGTCTCTCCATCCCACCCTAACTAGACAACTCTCACTCTCTCACTCTATCCCTCCCATCCTAACTAGACAAAGTTGTCTCTCGCTCACTCTATCCCTCCCACCCTCCATCCCTTGGATCTCTCACACCTCCTCTCCCTCTCTCAAGTGTCTCCCTCCCACACTAACTAGAAAAATCTCTCTCCCTCATAATTTTCTCTCTCTCAGTTCTCTCCCACTCCTTCTCTATCTCTTAGCTCTCTCTCTCTCCATCTCAAGTATCTCTTAGGTCTCTCTCTCTCTCTCTCAGGTCTCCCTCTCATTCTCTCTCTTAGGTCTCTCTCTATCAAATCTCTCTCTTAGGTGTCTCCCACTACCTCTCTCTCCCTCTTTCTCGGGTCTCTCCTCCACCCTAACTAGATAGCTCTCTCTCTCCCTCTCAAGTATCTCTCTCTCTGGTCTCACTCTCTCCTAGCCTAACTAGACTACTCTCTCACACTCCCTCTCAGGTCTCTCTCTCTCTCTCTCTCCAAATACCTCTCTCAAGTCTTTATCTTTATCTCTCCCTCTCATCTCTCTATCTCAAGTATCCCTCTGTCAAGTCTCTCACTTAGGTGTCTCCCACTCCCTCTCTCTTAGGTATCTCCCTCCAAATATCCCTCCCAACCCCTCTCCCTCTCTTAGGTCTCTCCCTTAAAATATCCCTCCTAAACCCTCTTCCTCTCTCAGGTCTTTCCCCCCACCCTAACTAGATAACTCTCTCTCTCTCTTAGGTTTCACTCCCTCCCACCATATCTATACTACTCTCTCTCACTCCAACTCCCTCTCTCACACTTCATCTCTCTTAGGTCTCACCCTCAAAATATACCTTCCACCGCCTTTCTCTCTCAGGTATCACTCCCTCCCACCCTACCTAGTCTACTCTCTCTCACTCCAACCCCCTCTCTCACACTACCTCTCTCTTAGGTCTCTCCCTTAAAATATACCTCCCAACCCCTCTCCCCTCTCTCAGGTCTCTCCCTCCTATCCTAACTAGATAACCTCTTTCTTTGATGTAGTAGTATCTCTCTCTCAGGTCTCACTCCCTCCCACCCTACCTAGGAAAATATCTCTCACTCCAACCCCCTCTCGCAAACTCCCCCCCTCTCTCTCTCTCTCCCTCTTAGGTCTTTCTCTCTCTCCCTCTTAGGTTTAATTAATAGGGTAGATGATTGAGGGTTGATGTATTAGGGTTTAAGGGTTGAGGGTTTAAGTGTTGAGGGTTGGAGGTTGAGGGTTTAAGGGTTGATGGTTGATGGTTGATGGATTAGGGTTTAAGGTATAGGATTGAGGGATTGGGGTTGAGGGTTTAATGTATAGGGTTGAGGGTTGAGGGTTGAGGGTTGAGGGTTGAGGTTTGAGGTATGGTTTAAGGGTTGAGGGTTTAAGGTTCAACAACTAGGTTTGAGGGTTTAATTGATAGGGTAGAGGGTAGAGGATTGAGGTATTGGGGTTTAAGGGTTCAGGGTTTAAGGGTTCAGGGTTTGAAGTTGAGGGTTTAAGGGTCAATAGTTGAGGGATTAGGGTTGAAGGGTTGAGGGTTTAAGGTTTGAGGTTGAAACCTCAAAAATAGTAGGTGTATGAACATTTTGATTTAGGAGATACAACAACCAATTTCCTACAAGTTTCACTCAAGGAAACCTTAGAGATCTCAATCCAAGGATGGAATGAGGTGTCCTAGGGTGTTATTAAAGAATAAAAGGGGGTTCACCACTAATCTAGGGCTTGGAAATACAATAAATGTAAATGATATGTAAAACTTAAACAAATGACCTAGAAATGAACTCAAATAAGAACAGTAAACTGAGAAAGTACATAGGTGCATCTAGAAATTGAAGAGTCTTGAATGAGGGTTTGAAATACTAGAAATATTTACTTTTGATGCATACTAGGACTTGTACACTAGTAGGGGTGATTTAGTACCAGTTTAGGGTTTCGGGTTGAGACCAGAATCTAGAACTACTAAACTAGGATCTACAAAAAATTCCTAAAAATAGGTATATTGGGACTCATGTGCCACAAGTGGTGATTTAGTCCTCGAATTAGGGTTGACCTGAAACTCTAATATCCTCTAATGTTCTCCTTTAGCTTCCCTCCTGTCAAATCTCTAGTTTTGAAACATTGAATTGCAACCTGTAGATGACTTTCCATGATCTTGCAAGGTAGATGACAACTTTGACAACTTGACAAATTTTCTCCAATCTTGCTCCTCAATGAATCTTGAACCTAGATTTGCAAATCACACATAAAATAAAGAGAAAAATGTATTTTTTAGTGGATAGGGGTTTTCCTTGTTCAAACCCCATTTTGGTAATCAAACCTTGAAATGAATAGAAATAAAATGAAGGAATGATGAATGAACAAATATGCAATTTTACAACTCACCGAATCCTTGGAATAAAGCTTGTAATCTTGTAAGTAATGGATAGCATGAATGTAGATCTTGAATCTTTCTTGAATGATATGGATCTTGACTTGAATTCTTGCTTGAATCATAAAACCCTACATCACAAATTTTAGCTCAAAAAAAACATGATGCATGATGACTTTGACATGATGCTTGATTCTTGAATAATGCTCTACAATGCTTGATAATCACTCTTGAATGATCTTGAATACTCTCGTAAACTCTTGTGATCTCAAATTTTCTATAGTACTTGAATACTTGAATTGCTTAGGAAAAAATATGTGAAATAACCTAGTATTTATACTTGTTTATGCCAAATTTCCCGAAATTACATCACTACAAGCCGACATCAGATCTAGGAGAATAAAATACCACCAATAATTTGAATTTAAATCATGTCTAAGCTAAGTAGGACTCATATGCCAATTAGGGCATATGAGTCGCATTAGGCTAAGCTTGGGACACATTTTTCAAGAAATGCTTAGTTTAATATGTGAAATTCAGATTTAGGCCCCAAAACTTAGGTGGGACCCATATGCCCAAGGTGGTGTATGAGTCCCAAATCACCTATATCTAGGCCACACAATCTAAAATAATTAATTTTTGATTGGTCACTTGATATATGTTAGGATTATCCTTGGAAAGATGCATTAATTAAGGCTTGTGGATGCAAAACAAGGCCAATTAAGGCATAAAGAAGCCAAATTTTAGCAATGAGGGCCCAAAAAAGTGTGAAAATGTAAAAGGCTACACTTTCTACACTATAGAGGTATGAGGGATTAGGGTTTAAGCTATAGGGTAGAGGGTAGATGGTTGAGGTATTATAGTTTAAGGGTTGGGGGTTTAAGGTTTGAGGTTTGAGGGAGTAGGGTTGAGCAACTAGGGTTGAGGGTTTAATTGATAGGGTAGAGGGTTGAGGGTTGATGTATTAAGGTTTAAGGGTTGAGGGTTTAAGGTTCAATGGTTGAGGGGTTTACAGTTTAAGGTTTGAGGTATGAGGAATTATGGTTTAAGGTTTAGGGTAGAGGGTAGAAGTTAGAGGATAGAGGGTTGAGGTATTATAGTTTAAGGGTTGAGGATTTAAGTTTTGAGGTTTCAGGGATTAGGGTTGAGCAACTAGGCTTGAGGGTTTAATTGATAGGGTTGAGGGTCAAGGGTTAAGGTATAAGGGTTTAAGGGTTGAGGGTTTAAGTATTGAGGGTTGGAGGTTGAGGGTTTAAGGGTCAACGATTGAGGGATTACGGTTGAAGGGTTGAGGGTTTAAGGTTTGAGGTATGAGAGATTATGGTTTAAGGTATAGGGTAGATGGTTTAATTGATAGTGTAGAGGGTAGAGGGTTGAGGTATTATGGTTTAAGGGTTGAGGTTTGAGGGATTAGGGTTGAGCAACTAGGGTTGAGGGTTTAATTGATAGGGTACTAGAGGGTTGAGGTATTAGGGTTTAAGGGTTGAGGGTTTGAGTTTTGAGGTTTAGAGGTTGAGGGTATAAGGGTCGACTATTGATGGATTAGGGTTGAAGGGTTGAGAGTTTAAGGTTTGAGGTATGAGGGATTAGGGTTTAAGGTATAGGGTAGAAGGTTCAATTGATAGGGTAGAGGATAGAGGGTAGAGGGTTGAGGTATTATGGTTTAAGGTTTGAGGTTTGAGGGATTAGGATTAAGCAATTAGGGTTGGAGGTTTAATTGATAGGGTAGAGGGTTGAGGTATTAGGGTTTAAGTGTTGAGGCTTGGAGGTTGATGGTTTAAGGGTTGATGATTGAGGGATTAGGGTTGAAGGGTTGAGGGTTTAAGGTATAGGGTAGAGGGTAGAGGGTAGAGGACCGTAGAGAGTAGATGTATTATGGTTTAAGGGTTGAGTGTTTAAGGTAGAGAGTAGATGTATTATGGTTTAAGGTTATAGCCTCGAGTGATCTCCTATAGCTTTCGTCTTGTCCAATCTCTAAGTCTGATAGTCAGAATTATGGTCTGTAGGTTAGTTTCTGTGAATATGACAACTTCTTGACAACTTTGACAACTTTCTTCAATCTTGCAACTTTGTCTTCAAATGATCTTCAAGCTCTAAAACACCTAGATTTGCAATCACACATGAAGGGAGAAAAAAATGTTGATTTGTTAGTGGATAGGGGTTTTCCTTGGTCAAAACTTGTTTTGGTAATAAAACATTGAAATGAAATGAAATAGAATGAAGGAATGATGAACAATATGCAATGTTGCAACTCACCAAAACCTTGTAATAAAGGTTGTAAACTTGTGTGAAATGGCTAGCATGAATGCAGATCTTGACTCTTGATTGAATGCTTGAAACTTTATCTTGAATACTTGCTTGAATCATGAAACCTACATCACAAATGTTAGCACAAAAATACATGATGCTTTAAGACTTTGACATGATGCTTGAATCTTGAATTGATGCTTCGAATGCTTGATAATCAACTCTTGAATTCTCTCTTGATCTTGAACTTTTCTATAGGAGTGCTTCATAAGATTGCTTAGGATACTTGAATACTTGAATTACTAGGAGAAATTATGTGAAATAAGCTTTAATTTTACTTGTTTATGCCAAATTTCTTAAAATTACAACACTACAAGCTGACATCAGATCTAGGAGAATAAAATCCTGCCAAGAATTGAATTCAAAATAGGTCCAAGCTAAAGCAAGACTCATACGCCACCTTGGGCGTATGAGTCCCAGTAGCTTAAACTTAGGACACAAACTTCAAGAAATGTTAAGTTCAATGCAATATTCAAGATTAGGTCTCGAAACCTAGGTGGGACCCATATGCGCAAGGTTGTGTATGAGTCCCAGATCACCAAATCTAGAACACACAACCCAAAAAACATGAATTATGATTGGATATTTAATAAATTTTAGGATTATCCTCAATAAAATACATTAAATAAGTCTTGTGGATGCAAAATAGGATGAAATAAGGCATAAAAAAGCCATATTAATTAATAAATCCTTAAAGATTAGTGTGAAAGTGTAAAGATACACTTTACAACACCCTAAATAAGGCACAATTAGGCCCCTTTAGTTTAGAAGGGCCCTAAAATTTTAATGTGAATGTGTAAAACACATTACAACACTAAATCAAGGCAACATTAGGTTCATTTTAATATTAATTATTCTCAAATTAAGTGAGGAAAAGGGATACTTTTTTTGTCACTACATTTAGCCCCCACTTTAGTGAGAGGGGGAACTTGCTTCAAACTCACACTAAATTAGACAAATCCACATCAAGAGGGGTCCAAGTGTACCAATGCTAGTGAGATAGGATGAAAAATATCAAGAGGGATGATCAAGCCCCCATGATCAAGATCCTATGGTAAACCAACATAGGCACTAAAGAACACACATTTGAATGATATATGAAACAACAACAAGATACAAGCATACATTGTCAAAGACATAAAAAAGAAAGAAAAAAGGAAAAAGGAAGGGTGGATCAAGCTTCGAACGTTTTTCCAACGCGATGTGGATCAGATCTAAGGTGTTTGCCCAAAAAATGTTTATAAGTGGAACATGATGTCCACTATGCAAACCAACCGCACACTCACAAGGGCTAGTAGAACTTCAAGCCATCCACTAGGTGAGCCCCCAAAGAGGTGAGACACATATGCATGCGTCCGGTATGCGCTCACACACACAAGCAAGTGGCCATGGGAAATTCATGCCTAAGTTTGGCTCCCATATGCTAACCATAACAAAGCTATACCTCCTGATAAATTTGATAAGGCACCACACAACATGAATAATAGGATCCATGAGGCAAGCAAAACTTCGTATGCTTAAGATACTCATGAAAAAACATGATCGCTCCACAAGCAAGCAAAGTGTGTTATGAAAGGTGGCCATATAATAGTTATTGTCAATGCAAAAGTAGTGTAAGGTATGTTCAAAGGATTTTTTCTTAGTTCATATAAGGAATGAAGTTAGGGAACATTGTGCCTAATTTCTCCAAGAGAGGACCAATCAAAGAATAGAAGATTCGTGACTTAGGGGATGTAGTGTGTTGCATCAAGCCACTAAGAGGAATATAATATGCTAAGAAATATCACACTCTTGAAGGCCATCATGTCTAATGTCACCACAAAGAGAAAGACACACCACACAAAGTAAGAAGACCACATAATGAAACATGAGTTGTAAATTACAAAAGAATAATGCCAATCTATGCCCCAACTTTAAAGAATTTTCTAAACACTGTTGTGAGCAATTACTTTAAAGTAGCAAATGATACATGATGCTAAAAATAAAGAGGACATGAGAGCTTATTCAGAAAGCCCTATGCCAAGTCATATGTTTCCAAATGAAGCTATGCCATGAAAAGGGGTTGCCCCCAAAATGAAATCCCAAAATCACATAAGGGATCCATAGATTTAAGGTCAATATTTCTTTGCTACAATGTTATTTATAGAGAGTTTGAAACTATCATCATTCCCCAAATACTCATGGAACAGGAAGAATGACACAAAGAGAGTGAAAAAAAAGAAAAACCTTTGGGTCAACATGGAAGAGACCTAAATGTCTTGACACCTTACATCATCCCCAAAAGGAAAATACAAGACAAATAAAAGATAAAGAAAAATACTTTGGGTCAACATGGAAGAGACCTGAATGTCTCGACGCCTTGCGTCATCCCCAAAAAGAAAACACAAGACAAAGAAAAGATAAAGGAAAATATTTTGGGTCAACATGGAAGAGACCTTAGAAATGTCTCAAAACCTTGTGTCATACCCAAAAGGAAAGCACAATACAAAGAAAAGATAAAGGATTTATGACATATAGAAGAATGTACATACAAATAGAGGAATGCCACAAAGAGAGAGGTACATCAAACAAAATGGTACGAGGAGATCAATGTATGCACATGCAATCACACACAACATGAAAAAAGAAGACAAAGACAAGACTAGTAAGGCACATGTGAGTCAACCTATAGCAATTCATCTGCATTCCAATATTGTTCATCATATAGGGTGATCCCACAATAGTGGTTTACAATTTTTGGCCAAATTGGACACTTAAATTATTATTTTTAACTAAATCTTCACATTCAAGCACCTATAGCGGCTAAACCGTGAGGAATTTGAAGATGATGCAAACTAGAGTCTTGTCACATTCTATCTGTAGATTCTAAAAAATATTTTTATCAAAAATTTTGGAATTAGATTGCACTTCTTTTTCCATCTCCCACGAAAATTGATTTTTTTTAGAAAACACCATTTTTAAAAAGTGACGCACATTGTATAACACATAATTTTTTTTCAATAAAGGATAAAATTCTAATTCTTTCGAATTTAGATTTGTAACTCCAATATCTAGTGCGTCCACTTGGTTATATAGCTTTTTATTGAATATTTTTTCTTTAATCAAGTTTCGAAGTCAAACCAATTACAATTTAGACATAGCATGACTGTATAACGCATAACTTTTTTTCTATATATCAAAATTCTTTCTTTTTTTGTGTTGGATCAAGGAATTCAATATCTTGTGCACTCATATTTTTAAATTTTTTTTTGATAATCTGGTATTTTTCCACATGTGCTGAACATATACCTTCATTTTCAATGAAAAACCTATGTTTAATAAAACTAAAAAAACAAATACATAAAAAATTAAAACATATTAAATTATATTCGTTGGATAGCTCATTCCGAGGACTACCTGATTCCAGTTGGGTTTTTGAAGACTCCTCCATTTTCATTGTCAACCTGAGCTTCGAAGCATAAAAAATTAGGATTTTTTGTGAACAATTTCAAAAATCAAGGAAAAGGGGGTTCGAGTGAACCAGGGTTCATTCGAACTAGGGTTCATTCAAACCATGGTTCATTCGAACCCCCTTCAATATGCATTTTTCTTTTTTTTTTGGGGTGGGAAATGTGGGCCCAGTAATTAACTGATTTGCTTGAACACTAGTTCGGTCGAACCCCTTTTCGGTTCGGTCGAACTTGTAGGTTCATTTGAACCCCTAAAACCAATTTTTTTTTCCCTGGGGTCATTTTTTCTCAATTTTCCTTCCTCCATCAAATTGTAAACCACTATTGTGGCTTCACCCTATATGGAAGGTAGACAACTAGCCAAAGGGACAACAACAAGTGCCAAACTAGGGTCATCACCAAGTTCAATACTCTTCGATTAGGAGAATTATCATTTAAGCACATAGAAGAGGAAAACAATGTGTTCAACTCATTATGCACTTCTTCATCAAGTTTATAAATATCATCATCATCATCTAAGTTAATCACAATGGGAGGCTGAATGATAATGTCCAAAGAAGGTGCCAGTCCCTGTTGTGATTGCAATATAGGATCTTTTTGTTGTGGCAAAGAGGGAGACTCCTTGTGTATTGCATCAGTCAAGTTTGGATGTTGATTTTATTTGTTGTTTTCTTCATTTAACCTTCGAGCGATAACACAACATCTACACCTATGCTCTCTAGCATTTTTGTTTCTTTTGGTATAATTTTCAAGTTGTGTTTGTGTAGGAGCAGGTTTATTATCCATATGTTTCTTTTCTTCAAAAGGAACCATGGGAAGTTGTTCAACCACTTTCTCTTTAACTTTGTAAACTTGTTTTATTATAGGAGGCATGAAGGGATTGTTTTGGTTGTCTTTTGGTTGTTTGTAGGAGATAGGAAAAGTATCTATCTTGGGTGGGTCTTAGTTAATTGGAAGGTCTTTTGGTTCAATCATGGTTTCATCAAGGATAGGAGGCTCAATCATAGGTTGAGGCATGTTTCAAAGGGATAATTCTTCTATGAATTTTGCCTTAAACTTTTGATAGGATTTGAAAAAGAAATATTCATGAGGTTTGATAGGTTTAATAGGTTTGGGCCAAAATAAATACAATGAAAAGTTCCCATGAGAAGACATAGGATTGAAGTCATTATGGTGCACAGTAAAAATCTCATTTTCAAAGGGAAACATTAAACATTTATGCACAATCGACGGGATGACTTCCATGGAGCATAGCCATAGATAACCAAGCTTCACATGGAATTGATCTGACATAGGGATGATGGAGAATGAGACATCTAATTGTTTCAGTCCAAATTTTAAAGGAAGGATGATCAAACCAATTATAGGGCAAGCGAAACCATTATGCATTTTTATCCATGCTTTCGGTATACCATATGTATCTTGATAGAGTTCATACACAAGTAATAATTCTTTAGTGATCACATTCTCTCCACAAATGGGATGAATTAATATCCCATTAGTGGGATTGTCATTGATTTGGCCAGCTATGTAAAGAGGACCATCAAGTGCCTTTCTAATTATATCTTATGGTGGGAAAGCAATGCCAAGAGGTATTTTAGTTCAACCTTTATGAGGTTGAATTTTGATCAATCCAACCATATTATCCATAGTATTTTGTTCATCAGTATCCATGTTGTCATCATCCCTGTTAACCTTCATCACATCATTTTTCTTAGTTTCACTAGCTTTGACAAATGAAATATTATGATTTGGCATGGGGTTGGTAAATATTTATAGGTTTTGGTTGGGAGGGGTAAAAAACTTATTACAAAGTGATCATTGACACCTCCAATTTGAATATGATTAGAATCAATGAGGTCTTGCACAAGATATTTAAGATGCTTACAATGTTCCGTATCATGTCCATTTTTTTGGGGAAAATGATAATAGGAATTTGATCTCAATTTTAGGGGTAATGGCTTAGTAGGATCAGGAGTTTTAACGTGAGGTAGGGAAA
The DNA here is from genome assembly GCA_007258455.2 of Sequoia sempervirens. NCBI lineage: Eukaryota > Viridiplantae > Streptophyta > Pinopsida > Cupressales > Cupressaceae > Sequoia > Sequoia sempervirens. Next base: position 158,311 of record VDFB02335642.1, read on the forward strand.
TCAAGTTATTTTCTAGTTGTGACATGGTATTATGGAGGGTATCGGGTAAGGGAGTAAATTATCTTTTTAGATCCCCAAATGTAAAAGGAGCTGAATTTTTTATAGCAGCCACTTGGGTATCAACATGTTGGGTTGGTTGAGGGGGATTTAATTGAAGGAATCCTTTATTATGTTTCCTAAAAGGTTGATAATTATTTTGATTTGCAGATTCAAACTTTTTAGGACAAATATAGGTGGGTTTTGTTTCATGACTACTTACCGAGTTTTGATAATCATGAAGGGTAGTACATAAGTGTATGAAGGAAGGGAATTTCATCATTCTAAGCTTATCTTGTATCTTAGTTTTAAATTCTCAATGAACATTCATTGAAGGTGAGGATCGGGATTATTTATGTCAATTTCGGAATAAAACATTTGGTAGTGTGAAATGAAGTCAGTAAAATTTTCACCATCCTTTTGCTTACATCTCATCAAATCAGCTAATGCCATCTTAAGAGTCATGTGCACTTGGAAATGGTTGATAAAGGCCTCAACAAGTTCATTGAATGAACAAATTGAGTTATTCGGTAACGAGGAAAACCTTTCTAAAGTGGTATCTTTCAAGGACTGAGGGAAAAGCTTAGCCAACAGCTTATTTTCAAGGACAAAATCACTACATAAGGTGGTGTACGCAGAAACATGGTTAGAAGGATCTCGTTTCCCTACATATTTCTCAAACCTAGGAATCTCTATACCTTGTGGTATCGGCTTTCTTAATATCTCTAAGGATAAGGGATTGCTTTTGAAATAGTATGAAGGTTGGCCATTTTGAATATTGTTTATGATGGAAATTTTCTTTTGAGGGGATAAAACATTTTGCAAGAGTTGGTTAAGGATAGCGTCATTGTTTTGAGATGGAGGTGAATATGGTGGAGGTGTATATGTGTTTGAGGGGGAAGTGAATGGAATTCTTATGGGAGGTAAAGTGGTAGGAGATAAGATGTGAGATGCCACAAAGGTATAAGGATTGCTAGTGGAAATACCCAAGGTAGGAATGATATTACTAGTAGGTTGCATCATTGTGGTGACTTGAAGGTTGGTATAGGTGGGAATAGAGGAAATGGTCATAAGAGGAGGAATTTGAGTTTCTCCTTGACTTTGAGTATTGTTTGAAGTTTGAGAACAACTAGTTGTTGAGGTAAGATGTTTGCCAAAAAATTGAGCTAAGTTACATGCAAGTTCTATTCCTTGTTCACTTTCAATCATGCGGTGTATGTTATCTATGGTAGGAATAACAATGTTGGAAATGTTTTCAGTACTCACTTTATGTTGTAATTTTTCCAATTCTTCATGGATTTGGATTATGTTTTCTTGAGGGATACTAGAAACCATTGTTTCAACACTTGTCATACTATTTGAAGGTAAGAGTTATCAAGGGTATGGTCCATACCTAGTGAACTAGTGTCAGCACTATGAGTGAAAGAACTAGATAACCCAAGATCTATGATGAGTATGTTATCACACTTGATGACATGAGTCTTGGACTATGTCTCACCATAGTATTAGCAATAGGACAAAAAGTTGTAAAGCTCATGCAAAGGATAATCAATGAATGCAAGATAAATGCAGTGAACACAAGATAAATGATATTCTTTAATTCTAATTCTTATGTTTACAAATGCACTTGAAGTGAAGCTAAATTAATCTAGATCTAATGAAATGAATGAAATAGAAACTCAGTAACTTGAGACAGAGATCTAATAACAACAAACAAAAACAAAGTTTTTAACGCTGTAAAATGAAATTTTAGGTCTAATATGGGACTAAATCACCCAGAGGGGTGAATGAGTCCTAGTTAGGGTTTTTGGTAGATTTAGATAGTGAAAAAGAATCAACACAAAGTTCCCCAAAATCAAGAAAAAGAACCTGTATAGGGACTAAATTGCCCAGGTGGGCGAACGAGTCCCAAATTAAGGTTTTTGCACCAAATTCAACAAATTCTAAGTTCATTCTAAGGTTTCTAGCTTGTATATTGACTTGAATATTTGCAATTATAGAATTTAAGTGAAATTAAATGATTTAAGATGCATAAATGCAACCTATATGCACTTTTCACTAATGCAAGATTTAGAAGCCGAAAATGCAAATTAACTAATGCAAGATCTAATGAAAAGTTAATGTAAGATAAATCTAGGACTTTAATGCATTCCAAATAAAAAATAAAGGGTTCAAAGGTTGGGTTCACCAAAACAAACTGATGGAAATAGGGTTCCACCTTTTAGTAGATGGAACTAAGGGTTTAGGACCTATTTCACTCTTAGTTCATTAGGAAACCCTAGAGATCCCTCAACCAAGATGAGTCAAATGAGGGAAGAGGTTTTTTAGATATTATGAGGGTTTCCTTAGGTGTGATTAAAAAGGGGGCTCACCACTAAGTAAATTCTTAGAAAGAAAGAAATGAAAGTAATATGCAAATCTAACTATGCGACTTAAAAAATGAAACTTAAAATCAAAATAATAAACTGAGGATAAATAGAGGAGTACCTAGAGAAATGAAGATAACTAAGCAAGGCCTGAAAACTTTGAAAATTGTTGTTCCTGATGTGCACTGGGACTCATATGCTAGATTGGGTGATTTAATCCCAATTTAGGGTTTCGGGGTAGGATTTGCAATCTTCTACTGAAAAACTAGGATCTACAAAAAACTACTGAAAATAGGGATACTGGGACTCATACACCGAAGGTGGTGATTTAGTTCTAGTATTAGGGTTTGACTAAAACTTCTGTAGCCTCGAGTGATCTCCTATAGCTTTTTTCTTGTCTGATATCTGAGTCTAAAAGTATGAATTATGGTCTGTAGGTGAGTTTCTATGAAGATGACAACTTCTTGAAAACTTTGACAACTTTCTTCAACCTTGCAACTTTCTCTTCTTTGGATCTTCAAGCTCTAAAACACCTAGATCTGCAATCACACATGAAGGGAGGAAAAAAAGTTGATTTGTTAGTGGATAGGGGTTTTCCTTGGTCAAAACCCATTTTGGTAATCAAACCTTGAAATGAAATGAAATAGAATGAAGGAATGATGAACAATATGCAATGTTGCAACTCACCAAACCCTTGTAATAAGGGTTGCAAACTTGTGTGAAATGACTAGCATGAATGTGGATCTTGAATCTAGATTGCATGATTGAAACTTTTTCTTGAATGCTTGCTTGAATCATGAAACCTACATCACAAATGTTAGCTAAAAAACACACATGATGCATGAAGACTTTGACATGATGTTTGAATCTTGAATTGATGCTTCGAATGCTTGATAATGAACTCTTGAATTCCCTCTTGATCATGAAATTTTCTATAGGAGTGCTTCATAAGATTTCTTAGGATACTTGAATACTTGAATTTCTAGGAGAAATTATGTGAAATAAGCTTGTATTTATACTTTTTTATACCAAATTTCTTGAAATTACAATACTACAAGCCAACATCAGATCTAGGAGAATAAAATCCCACCAAGAATTGAATTCAGAATAGGTCCAAGCTAAAGTGGGACTCATATGCCACCTTGGGCGTATGAGCCCTAGTAGCTTAAACTTGGGACACAAATTTCAAGAAATGTTAATTTTAATGCAAAATTCAAGATCAAGTCCCGAAACTTAGGTGGGACCCATATGCCCAAGGTGGCGTATGAGTCCTTGATCACCAAATCTAGAACAAACAACCCAAAAACATGAATTATGATTGGTCATTTAATAAATTTTAGGATTATCCTAGGAAAAATGCATTAAATAAGGCTTGTGGATGCAAAATAGGACCAAATAAGGCATAAAGAAGCCATATTAATTAATAACTCCTTAGATTAGTGTGAAAGTGTAAAGATACACTTTACAACACCCTAAATAGGGCACAATTAGGTCCATTTAGTTTTAAAAGTCCCTAAACTTAATGTGAACATGTAAAACAAATTACAACACTAGATTAAGGCAACATTAGGTTCATTTTAATATTAACTATTCCCAAATTAAGTGAGGAAAAGGGATACTTTTTTTGTCACTACAAAGGGTTGATGTTTTAAGGGTCGACGATTACAGGACTAGGGTTGAAGGGTTGAGGTTTTAAGGTTTGAGGTATGAGTGATTAGGGTTTAAGGTATAGGGTAGAGGGTTTAATTGATAGGGTAGAGGTTAGAGGGTAGAGGGTTGAGGTATTACAGTTTAAGGGTTAAGGGTTTAAGGTTTGAGGTTTGAGGGATTAGGGTTGAGCAACTAGGGTTGAGGGTTTAATTGATAGGGTAGAGGGTTGAGGGTTGAGGTAATATGGTTTAAGGGTTGAGGGTTTAAGTGTTGAGGGTTGGAGGTTGAGGGTTTAAGGGTCAATAGTTGAGGGATTAGGGTTTAAGGGTTGAGGGTTTAAGGTTTGAGGTATGAGGGATTAGGGTTTAAGGTATAGGGTAGAGGGTTTAATAGATAGGGTAGAGGGTTGAGGTATTATAGTTTAAGGTTTGAGGTTTGAGGGATTAGGGTTGGGAAACTAGGGTTGAGGGTTTAATTGATAGGGTAGAGGGTTGAGGGTTGAGGTATTAGGGTTTAAGGGTTGAGGGTTTAAGGGTCAACGGTTGGAGGATTACCGTGATGCCTAGAAATTCTCATTTTAGGCTACAAGATCATTTTGGGCCCCTCTACAATAACCTCTCCTATTTTTTGATATATCAAAGGCATTTTCTAGTGGTGAAGACTTTTTAGTTGATGGAAAGTGTCAAATGCAAGTAGTGTAAAGTTACAAAGGAGTGTAACTTTTGTTCAACAACTCATGTGACCAAACGGATATTCCAATACACCCAAATGGGTATGATTAGGATAGGCATGGTCCTCTTTCACACCCAAACATGACGAATCAGTCCAAGCTATGTTCAAATGACTCATTCCCTTAAGAGTCCAAAGTGCAAAATGGCTGCAATCTTTGATGGGTTGTTACTCGACAACCATGATGCTTAGAAACTTCTCATATGAGGCTACAAGATCATGTTGGGCCCCTCTACAATTACCTCTCCTGGTTTTTGATATCTTGGAGGAATTTTCCAGTGGTGATGACATTTCAGTTGATAGAAAAAGTGTCAAATGCAAGTAGTGTAAAGTTGCAAAGGGGCATAACTTTTGTTCTCCAACTCGTGTGACCAAATAGAATATTCCAACATGTACATATGGGTATGTTTAGGCTAGGAACAATCCTCTTTCATTCCCAAGCACACCGAATTAGTACAAGCTATGTTCAGTTGGCTCAACCCCTTAAGAGTCCAAAGTGCAAAATGGTTGCAATCTTTGACCGACTATTACTCAAAAATCGTGATGCTTAGAAAATTCTCATCTTAGGATATGGGATCATGTTGGGCCCCTATACAATAAAATATCCTAGTTTTTGATACCTCAGAGGATTTTTCCAGTAGTGACGATTTTTTAGTTGATGGAAAAAGTGTCAAATGCAAGCAATGTAAAGTTTCAAAGGGGCGTAACTTTTTTTCTGCAACTCATGTGACCAAATAGACTATTTCAACACATACAAATGGGTACATTTAGGCTAGGAATGGTCCTACATCACACCCAAACACCGCAAAACAGTCTGAGCTACGTTCAAGTAGCTCAATCCCTTAAGATGGCATGCAAAACAAAGGAAAAGAGAAAGATTCATGTGAGAATTAACAATTCTGAGTTTTCCACACCAAAAGCATATGATTGCATGAAAGAGGTAAAACATGTGGGTGTCAAAATAGTTGAGGAAATGGGAAAATCTACAAAGAACACCACGTTGAAGAATAGGGGAATTGGTGCATGAGGCTTAAGGTTAATCCAAACATCCCAAGCTTCACACCACTTGCATGAACAATCATGAGTGATGGGTTTGATTAATTGGTATAAGAAGGCTGAGGGTTAATCTATACATTCTTTGCTCCATACCACTTATAGGAAGTCATGAGTGATAGTTTCCATTGAGTACTTAATTGACTCAATAGGTTTTGACTTTAGATGAACTCACACAACAAAATACAATCTTACCTAGATGGTTTTGGCTGTAGTGGATGTTACTCTAAATGAGATAAATGGTAGAACCAATTGAACAACATGTAGTTCAATTGATTTATCTTTCATATATTTGTGTGGGGGGAATTTAGAATATTCTATGAGTTGGATGCTCTTGTGTAAGCATGAGTACAACCCTTGGAAGTCAAATATGGAGGTTGGTGAGTTGCAGTTTCAAATTAGGAATATAAGATGACTCTACAAATGAGTGCAGGAGACAAGTAGATTGAATAAGCACGTAATCCACAAGAAGGAAAGTTAATAGAGAACTGTAGATGTTCTTGACAAGGCCCCAATGCATTTGAAAGCCCAAATTGATTTGTAAATGTTGCAAGATGATAGTGGAAATGAGGAAGCAACTTCAATACTTTTTTTTTGCAAATATCTCTTTCAATGTGTGTCGAGTTATTTACTTTCTTACTTTCATCCAACTAATTCAATAATTTAAGCACATAAGAAAGAATAGGAATGATATGTTTAATTGATTAGAAGCATAGTTCTTACAAGAGTAAGTAAGATTAGACTTTACTAATATACAATCTAAAAAATCAATGTGCTTATTTACTACACCCTAATCTCATGGATTTCAAGGGGCACATGTTAGTAGTAACACAAAAGGAGTATAAAATTTAGCCTATAAGCATTGTAGGCATGCACACAATTGCATAATGAATATAAGATCTAGATGGAAGCCATAGTGGTGGGAAATATATAATTTTGTGGTCTTTTATATATTGATTCATTATCAGAGAACATTGAATTAACACATAAGTAAATGATAAATCCTTGGTGAATCATTCAGGAAAAATTGAAGTTGTTTATCAATTATAGGGCTAACCAAATGATAAATGTCAAGACCATGAGAAAATGAAAGATAATGATTAAAGTTTTTATGACTGTGAAATATTGACGTTGTTGGTCCTCATATTGTAAGTGCTTTATGACTATGTTTTTCATAGACAATGGTGTTAGTAAGATGTGAATAAGTGAAGAAAAAGTAATAAAAGCATTGCAAAGGATACAAACCACCAGGAATGGAGCTTATTTACATAATACACATTAGATGGAGCTTATTGAGCAATCAACAGTAATTATTTAAGCATTAGATGTAAACAACACCCATGCCTACAACATTCAAGCGTAAAATTTACACAATATGCATGATAACATCATTCAAGAATGGCAGTGGTAAAATAATATTTGTATTAATGAAAAATTCGTAAGGCTATACAATGATATATGTTGATAAAAGTATACAATATATCCAATAAAGTCATACATGCTTATTATAAAAGAGCCATATATGAATATAAATTATCACATATATCAATAGTACAAAAGATATGTTCCAAAATGCCACGTAGGCATACAACAAACTACCCTAATACATAGTCATTCCCTCTAAGGGAAGGAAATAGATCACGTGCTACCTTCGATGGTCGACTGGATGGAGTGTCTATTGGTTCTTTTGTCTTTCAAACACACTCACTAGTCCTCCTCTCTTCACTCCTCTAGAGCTGCAACTGATATAAAAAGTATAGATGTTAATACATAGAAATTGAATTGTGGAATGACATAAAAAAATAATCACTTACCACATACAAATAATCATCATGCTCATTTACAACTTTACCACGTCGACGGGATGGAGTGACAACCACCTGTAGCAACCATCAAGATAGAAATTAAACTACATACAAGTATCATGAAAATTTTCAATAATAGAATAGATAAAATAGCAAATATAATGTCAAATTGACTAATCTATTGCATACCTCTCTCAAAGGATCAAAACTGGCTATTGCTGCAGTGACTCCATGGTCCATCATGCCACCGACATCACTAGGGTTGTTTGATGTCAACATCTGAAAATGAAACAAAAAATATTAAGTTTTTATATCACTTTCATTAGTTTATTTGTTTAATTAAAAGCATAGATAAGGCAGTGAACTATTTGAAAAAATGCCTTAAGGTAATGTAGTCTCATGGTGATAGTAAAAAACTAGAGTTCATAACAATGTTTAAAGAACATGTGACAAAAGATAGGGGTTTTGAAGCTTGTTGAAGCTATATTTGCATACTTCAAGTGAACTCATTATTCTTGATCACAAGAATAGTACAAATCATGCATCATCGTGCATGATCAATAATAGTGGTTGCTAGCACAATACCTAGGATGGACAATCAAATTTTGCTTGTCTGGAAATACAAAATAGTGGATGTAAGTGTCCTCCTAGCTTTTAAGAGAGATGATGTCAACAATTGTGAAGATATAGATGAGTAAATAGGGTGAATATGGGCAGTGGGTGAATGAGGGGGGGATAATAGGATGAGACTAGGAGAGGAAAATGGGATAAGATCAAGAGGGGATAATGGAACATAGGACGAATTAGGATGTGTCTAGGGTTTTACTATAGCACATGAATTTGGTTATTGTGGTGTGGAGTAGTAATGGAGAAGAGAGTTGGTCAATAATGAGGGTGTTGGCAAGAAGTGGAGTCCACTTTTTGGCCAAAAAGTGGAAGTGTTTTCCCCGATTTTCAAAATTTGACACATTTGACCTTAAAATTTGAAACACTTAGAGATGGAATCTTCAAAAACATCACTAAGCATAAAATGTAGTACTCAGAGTCTAGTTTCCAAATATGTAATTTATTTCAATACCCAAATAATAAAAAAATATTTTCAATAGGTGTTTCTAAAAACCATTGTTTAAAAGTCACTTTTTTTACCATACCATGCACATGTATGTCATCCATATTTTGACCTAAATTATGATATTTTTCTAAATCCTTTTGGGAAAATATTTGTAACTCACTGAAGCACGTTTTCGATAATTTTTGTAATTTTTTTATTGAATATTGTTTTTGTTAAATTTTTATTAGCCATATTTGTCATTTTGAAAAATCGTTGTGTATGTCACGCACAAGATGACCTAAACTTATCATTTTTTGTTTTTGTTTTAAATTGAAAAGAATTGTTTGAAGTGCATTTTTTTGTGCAATTCGTTTTACAAAAATATTTTAATAAAATATTATTAAAATAGTAAAAAACCTTGATATTTCAATTTTATGGACCAGTTTCATAAGAAATTAATTGAAAAATAGAAAAAATAATCCAATTGTAAAAAAAATACATATTTGGAATCTGCATTGTCTCATCTATAATGGATTTTAATTTCGTCAAAAAAATTTGAAAAAAAAGTTGTCAGCCATATGTCCAAAGTCACTATTTTTGTGACATTGTCAGCACCTCCAACTTTTAGGTCAAACCAAGTTAAGGGCTAGGTTCAAATTCCCAATGCTTTTCTCGAACCATAATACAATCCAAAAACCCGACCACAAAGCAAGGGCGAGTTCAAATTTTTAGAACCTTATAAGAGTGGGGTCCAAAGTTTGCGGTCCTCATCCAAAACACCTATTAGATACAACACAAACTAAATTTTATAGAAAATTTTGTGGTGATTTAGTGTTACCTGGTAATATTAAAACAATTCAAAGGTCTTTTGATAAATGTAAACCCTGGTATGTAAAAATTAATAAGCAACAAATATCTTGTTGTAAAACGCATGTTCATTTTCATTATTTTTTATGATGTTTTTCAATATATATGTTGTACTTTGCATACTAACATGATTATATAGGAATTTGGTATTAATATGCCACCTAAAACAATAAGGGAGTTTATATAAGGTTTGTTTTGTGAAATATCTAATAGTAAATTGTTTTATTTAAGTTCTTGTATTTTTGGACAATGCACTAGTTGTGGAAATATTTCATTCTTAAGAATTTGTATGCATGAAAGTGTTGATAATGATTTTGGACAACAATTATTAGATGTTAAAATATTTAAGAATGTTGACTATTCTTTAAAAGATGGAAAAATAGGAAAGCATTGTGATTTAGTTATAGAAAAAAGTTAGTGCACATGCATTCATAAGTGAATTCAAGAATAAAGTTGTACCAAAATATGTCATGCACTCTCAAAATGCTCGATGGATTTATGGATAATTTCACGCATGTAGAAACACATTTCCACTTGGTACTATTCTTTCAGTGGTTGATTTTGCGAAAAATTATACTCTAGCTCCGCAAGAGGAAATTCAATCACAATATTATAATTCAGTGCAAGTAGCTATGTTTGTCCATATTGTTTATAGAAATGAATATGTGATGTAGAGCAGGGTGAGAGAACACAAATCAACTCAATCAAACCATTGACAAAGTCTTAACACCTCAAACTCAATGAATTCCTTCACAAATTGGCACTATTCCTTGTAGCACAACAAACAAGGTTTTTCCCCCTTAATTTGCAGACCAGGTCTCAAACCCAAAAAAAATAACTATTATAGATACCCTTTCCCCACCTACATAACATATCTCAAAATAAAAAGGGGTTTCTTTGGAACATAATGCTCAAAAAATTGTTGCTACGCTTGCATAAAGGCCTAATTAGGCTTGTTTGAAAGGGTGGCAACAAGGATTTCACAACCCAGGTCTCCAATCTTCATAAAAATACTACAATGTCAAAATATGTCTTCCTAATCATTCCCAATCATTACAAACACCTCCCAAAGTGTTTCTCTTCAAACCCTACCCTCTATGCATCAAAATTGCTCAAAAATAAGTGTTTTCAGCCTAGGGCATTAACATACTTGCACAAATTCTCCTCGCCTATTCATGGAAACTTTACCAACACAAAATAAATCCTAACTATACCCATTCCACCAATTACCAAACCTATTCATCAATGGAATGGGTCAATAATCCATTTTCTTCCAATCAAACCCTCAAAACTAGGGTTTCTAACCCGTTTGCAAAAAAATGTCTCTAATAGGCCTCAAACTTGATGAAATTGAGTGAAACCAACTGAAAATGATAGATAATTAATTCCCATATGAATTCAAATGCATACTAGTACATTATCAGACCGTACAGAGTTGTACCAAATGCTATAGCAACAAACTAACACTAAAAATTGCAGAAAATGAAGTTACTTTTATTGCTTGATCATCAAATATTCAACCAGAACCTTTCCTCAAAGTTTTCAAGGAATATTTAAACATTTACAACCAAGAAATAATAGTTTAAACTACATTTCAAACCATATGACCGTTTATCTTTCCAAAATCATTAAAAATGCAAATGTTGCTTGTGCAACTTTACAACTTTTTGCAAAACTTAACAACATGACTCCAAACTGACCCTACATGACCAATTACATTGAAAATGGTCTAAATATACCTTATTACAATCCAAAAGATGACTAGAACACCCAAAACTAACATTAAACTACCTTTGTAATATGTTGACTAGGTGCCCCTGCACCAAGATGATAGCACAAAGGGTGATAGAATTTTTTTAAGAGTATCATTTTTATTTGAGTGACAATTAGTTACACTCGTCAGAGTTTTTTCAATACTATTTCAATATATTTTATAGAAATTTAAGAGAAAGAGGAATCCAGATGATAGAATGCCTCATATGGTTAGATAATTTTATAGGGTAGTTCAAGAATGCTTGAATGTTCTATTGGTTAAGTAGGGTTCACAAGGAACTTAATGTCCAAAATATATGGAGTTTTTTTTAAGCTAGGCATGGTAAAGGAGAACATGATGGAGCTGGTGCATGTGTCAAAAGAATTCTTGCTAGAGAACAATTGAAATTTTAGGATGCAGTAAAATTTAAAGATGCACGTGGGATTGTGGATTGGTGCAATACAAGATTATGTACACCTTGTTTGAGTGAGTACTCTACAGTTCATTGATTCTTTTGGTTGGTTGAAGAAAAGAACATTCTACCTAGAGTTGATTGTGAGACAATCAGTGGATCTACTAAATGGAATTCATTTAAAAGTTCAATAATAAGCACATCATGGACTATCTAGATAAGGGATCTTGCATGTTTTTTCCAGTTTTGTATCTTGGGAGATTGGGAAGCATGTGAAAATACAGAATGGGTTGAAGAGTGGGAGCAAATATTGTTGACACTTGCACAAGCAAACGATCAATATGAAACAAATATTGAATATAATGATCAAGTTTTTGCATTTGAAGACTATGACCGTGTTTCATACCTTGTAGAAGAAGGTAATTTAATTCAATTTATTTTATTTTATTTCACTTTATTAAGTTATTTTGTAATACTAAATTATTTATATGGATACATGCAAGTTATTAAATCAAATTTTGTTTGCAGGACATGTGTATGTTGTTGTTGCACCTAAGGGGAATGAAGAGGAAATATAATATTGGCTGGCTCATTGTGTGGAGACTAAACATAAGTTAATAGCACCTTGAGAAGATGATGATGGCTATTATTATCCAACAGGTACAGTGATCCCTTTAAAAAAAATTTGAGAAGTTATTTGATGATGGTTATCATGTTTTCCAATAGGATTGATGTTGGTTGATTGGCTACAAAAATACCTGATAAGGAAGAATGGCTTTCTTGCATTTGAAGAATATGAAACACATAAAAAGATTATACACTATTCACATTTGGTGGTGGCAACAAATATAAAACTATATCGGATTGTGGAAGACCTAAAAATAAAGTTATATGGAAAATTTCTATGGAAAAGCATGAGAAAATCATAGATGCATTGCAAGAAAGAGAGGATGCAGATGGTACAATGAAATAAGTAAATACAGGTAAATATAGTTTTAGTTTTATAGTGTCCTTTTAAATAGATTAAATATGTGTTTTGATATTGCTCAAGTGTGTTATTATTTGAAATTGATTTAAATTGTCCTTTTATAGATCCTTAAGCCATCATCACAAAAAGGAGAGTCCATGCATATTCAATTAAAAATAGGTAATTATTAGTTAAATTATATTTAAATACATGTTTTGATTATATATTGATATTGCTTGTACATTAATAGTTAAAATTGATTTATTATTCTTTTTTGTATCCTTAATCCATCATCACATTGGTATCATACTTTGAAACAAAAAGGAGAGGATGCAGATTCAACCTACAAACATGTGTGGAATACTTTTAAATATAGGTACTTGAGTTGTGTACATATAAATAGTTTTATATAAATTAAAATATGTATGTTTTGATGATTTCATTGATATTGCTTGTACCATTTTGATATCAGATGGCGTGAAGACCTAGTACATTCCAGTCGCAAGTTGCAAATGTTCTTGAGATGGCATAGCCAAATTTTGTAAACATTGTTTTGAGTTGACATATATGTACATACATACAAAATTAAACATTTTGTACAAATTACAAATACATGTACATACACAATTAGGCTCTATGTAATTTTATGTATCAAAATCAATATTCTATATATTTTGTTTGTTAAATGTGCATGTTTTCCTACTTTGAAACTTTATATTTGATTGTATAATCACTAAATATCATGTATAAATTATTGTTAAATCAATTATATCAATTGTGATTAAATATGAAACATGTAATTTGAAGTATTACATCCCCTTAAGACATCCTATTAGGACATATCCTATATATTATATACTTAATTATATCATTTGTTATTGTGACTCACCCTACTTTGAACTTTAAATTTGATTGTATAATCACTAATTAACATCTATATTACTTCTTTTATCCCCTTAAGACATCGTATTAGGACATATCCAAAATATTATACTTAATTATATCATTTGTTATGATGAGTGACCCTAAAGTATAATACTTGTTTATATCACTTAATATTTATACTTAATTATACTCTTCTTTCATCCCCTTAAGACGTTGTATTAGGACATATCCTAAATGAATATACTTAATTATATCATTTGTTATGATGAGTCACCCTAAAGTATAATACTTGTTTATATCACTTAATATTTATACTTAATTATACTCTTCTTTGATCCCCTTAAGACATCGTATTAGGACCCCTTAAGACATCCTATTATGACATGAATTAAATAAACATTGACACTATTTAAATTGTATAGAATGTGATTTTTATGATGAGTCATCCTAAATTCTAAGTTAATTATTGTAGACACATAAAATTTCTTGATTAATACTAGACATCTGATTCCGATCAACTAACACCATTTCTTCTGAAACCATCTCAAATTGATCAATTAATTGAATAATCAACATTATTTAATTAAAATCAACAAATTCAACTATTAATCAAATAATTAAATTTATTGATTAATTCACCCTTCTTCTAACTAATTATCATCATATTTAATTAAATCCTCTTTTAATCCTCTCATTTTATTAAAATCAATCAAATCAAATGCCACAATCTCCTAATTCACTCCAATTAATTAATTCTGGATTAATTAATCCTAAATCAACTTTCTAATCATCATTATTAATTCCTCTAGCTTTTAACTCCTCAAGAGTTAAATCAACCCATGGTCAACTAACTAGGTTTCACATGAAAATAATTTCAATCAATTATTTAAATCATCTATTTTTCCTCACCAAGGCATATTCCAAGGAATATTCCTCTCAACAACCTCTCATTCAATTTCCCTCCAAAGGTTTTCAAACACCTTTTACATCTACATTTAATTCTCTTACAACCTTTCAAATTTTCTTACATCCTCTCAAATCTCATTCAATTCCTCTTACACCATTTTCAAATTCTCAACCATCAACATTTACTTCTCTTCCATCCCCCTCCACTCACACATTTCCCAAAATGTGCTCCAACTTCCTTCATAGAATTGTGACACTTGGCACATTCTCATTGGCTCTCAATTTATCCTATATTCACCAATTTCCTCCATTCTTCAACCCTTGGCTTTTATAAATAGAAGCATCCTTTTTATAATATGGATCAACAAATTAGAACATTATCACTATTGGTATTTTACTCCATAGCTTCTCATCATTTTCAAGCATTTTAGCTAGATTATAGTCAATTTTACATTTGAATCATCTTCAACCATCAAGCTTATCAAAGGGATTGGGAAAGGGATTCTTTCCACATCAAAGGAGCACCACTCTCCCCATGGGATGGAGGTTTAGCTGATTTTATTTAGATTACATGCTTTACTTTGTTCAATTTCTTGTTATTTCATGTTTTCTAGTGATTTTGGTTAAAAAATTTCATAGGGAACATTAGATTTGCTTTCTAACATGTTTGAAACTTGTTTGTTGATCTCTTGTTAGTTTGTGCAGGTTTGATGTTCACATTTTGGCACTAGGAGGGCAAAGCATTCTAATTTGTTAAATTTTACTTGATTTTCCTATTTTTTGCAAATACAGGAACGTGACACTGCCTTTCTGCAAATACGAGCCCACAAAGTGTCGCTTCTATTCTACAACGCTATTTTTGCTATGTTGCACCGCATATGCATGCCTTTATCGTGTCGCTTCTGATTTACCACCACATTTACACTCTTTGTCTTATGTCTTTAAATTCTAACCACAGAGCGCCACTTTTTTAATCATGCTACATTCGTGCTCTCTGCTTGCTGCAGAGTGCCACTTTTGCTTTCAGCAGAGCGTTGCTTTTGTCTTTTAGCACTGCATTTGACAGTTTGAGATAGTTGTATCTTCATTTCAGTGTCGTATTTGCATGAAATAGGGAAGGATCAAAATTTGAAGAATTAAAAGCATTTTTTAATGCTCTTTGTGATAATCTTAGGCTTCAATTTTTAAATTTCATTTCCTAGGATGAACTAGATTCAATTTGGACTTAAAATTAACCTACAACTCAAGCTTTTCCAAGTTGGTTAAAATTGAATCTTAGATACTTACTAGAATTTAGATTTTGGATTAAAGTTGAACAATCAACTTCACACTCAAATTTGGCGCTTTAAAAAGAAGTCATTACTGCTTTTGGGGATTTAAAAAAGAACTTGTGTTTGCTTTGTTTTGTAATCTTTTTTGCAAGTTGTGTTATTCAAATGCATATGCACTTCTCTTGCGCTTCACGACAATCTTGAGACTCAAAAGCATTTTAGTGACATTGGTTGCCTAAAAAATTGCCTCCACTTCTTTCAATTTGGGTTTAAAATTGAACAACCATGCTAGTGTGAGAAAAGGCATAGCATGTGTTCTCTCTTTGTTCATGCAAGAAAAGATGCTTGAACTACAAATGTACTTACTCACTATTATTCACTTTTAGAGGGCTTGTCTT
Source organism: Sequoia sempervirens (assembly GCA_007258455.2). Lineage (NCBI taxonomy): Eukaryota > Viridiplantae > Streptophyta > Pinopsida > Cupressales > Cupressaceae > Sequoia > Sequoia sempervirens. The sequence continues at coordinate 174,460 of VDFB02335642.1, forward strand.
GGTGGGAAAAAGTACTCACTCCAAGGGAATGACCCAAGTGGTAACGAGCATAAGCCAAGATCTTCCAAACCACTATATAAATTTGTGGTTGTGATGAAAATCATAAAGAATAGGAAGCGGTGCATGAGAGCTATCCCCCAATATTTTTATGATGTGTAAAGCCCTTGTTCTAAGGGTGGGGAGACCTCTCACAAGGAGTTTATCATTGCACCCCCTAAACTGGATGCCCTTATTATGAACCTTTTTGTAGAAGCCAAAAATCACTAATATTTGTTGATGTCAGGAGGTCGGGCCTTTGAAGGTGTCCCACATACTTGTGGTTCTTAGTAGAGATGAAGATTTTATCATGGGGGATTCATGAGAACTCGAAGCTTGGCTTAATCATAGAAGTGAGTGCCATGGAGGGGAGCCAGTGTGTTCAATCTTTTAATCATCCACTCTGAATAAGCGCAACTAGAGAAATCCAAGTGGGAATTGTTATCACCTAGAAATGCACCCTAAGTAAAGTTGTAAACTGAGCTTTCTAGTGAAACATTGGATCAATATGAGGCTGTGGGTCACTTGAGATTGGAGTGAAGCTCCAAAGGAGGCCGACTTCCTTTGTGTTATCACCTAAACTACTAATTCTTTCATAGTAAAGGGAGAAGGAAAATTCATAAAAATGGAACTAAACTTATGGTGATACACTGTATTAATAAGAAATCATGAAACAGACAGAAGAAGAACATACACTTGAAAGCCTAATTTCTATTCTTAGAGAAAAGTCTTTCAGATTTAATGCTTTAGTCCTAATAGGTCTAGTCTACATACATACCTTGGGAAGGAAAGATTAATTTCACAACCTTAAGACATAAGTGCAGAATTATAAAACACAGTTAAAGACTTGCATGTTCAAAAGAAAGATACAGAAATGAGAATCAATACAATCATGAACCCAAACTTCCAAGGTAAACTCTATGTTGTATTAAGGATTCCAATTGATTTATAGAAAAACATACATTAATTGAGGAAGGATTGATTAAAAAAATCACTAACTCTTCAAAGTGTGTAATCAGAACTCTTTACAAAAGGCAAAAAATACCTTATATACAGATTGTGTTGGCCCCTTAGGGCTTACAAAACAAAAAAAAAAATATTCGGGGCCCAGAAAATGACCCCTTAGATTTTTATTGAATTTCAAGCTGCACCCTGCATGTCCATGTTGGTGTCAAAAAATTGCCTTTAATGGACTCCCTCCTTGAACATCTTGCAACCACCACCTTCACTTCTGTCACTCGTGTCGATCTTTGAATCTCTTTGCAGTCGAGCTGCTTTGAATGCTCCTGAGCTCCAAATAGATAACCCGATGCCTATCATTCTATTGATCTTCTTCATCTGGTTGAGCCACCACGACTTTCTTTTGGCTTTCTCTAATTAGTTGAGTGATCTACACGCAGACTCCCGGGTGGTCAAAACTTCTCCTGAAAAGCATCACATCTTGGAAAGACACTGGAAGTGTCTCATCGATGCGATTAGGTGTCTTTGCAGCTATCGACATATCATAGAATAGTCGATGAGAGCTCATGGCAAGCTTATTTCATTTACCCTGAGTTTACTCCTCTCCCATGGGCTCAAGCTCCTTCGGTTTTGGTGAGATATCAGCCTGTCGGCCAAACTTCCCTCCAGGTTCCTTAACTCTTGGCGATGAGCCACTTTATTTTGGTCGGGGAGACAACCCTACTTCGGCAAGACCCCTTGCTGAAGTCTTCTTCTCAGTGAGGCCTTTTATTGTCGGTGAGACTCCTGCTGAACTCTCTTTCCTGTGTTGATGCCGCCTCCTTTGATTTCTTTGGCGTGAACTTTATCCTTCGGCAAGACATTTTTTTGAATGCTTTATCCTTTGCTGAGACTTCATTCGCCAAGACATCACAATGTCAGCCAGACATCATCCTGACAGCGAGACGTTACACCGAGGGCACCAACCCTTTCCGATAGCCTTTCCTTCATGTCGGGGAGACATTAAGCCTTCGCCAAGACTTCATGGCAACTTCATTTACCTTTGCCGAAGTGTTCATCTGTCACCAAGAGTTATACCAAAGGCTTCACATCCATTGGCGAGACATTCACACTTTGGTATAACCTTATGTTGAAGCCCGCTTCCTTTTCCGACATCGCTTTCCTGTGATTGTCGGGGAGACATTCTTACTTCGGTATAACCTTATGCCGAAGTCCTCTTTCTCGGTGATGTATTTTTGTTGTTGACGAGACTCCTGCTGAAGGCAACCACATTGAGACCACCCCTTCTTTTGACAAGACCATCTCAACTCGCCGAGACCACATGCCGATCCCTTCGCCCTTTGCTGAGCTTTGACGTCGGTGAGAGATGACGAGTCGGGGAGACCCTATCTTTAGTGACATCATTTTCCTGTTGGGGAGACATAACCTTTTCACTATGACCCTTCATCGAAGTCTTAAACTCCTGCCGATATGCTCCATTCAACCTCCGATCGGTGAGACAAAGAATATTCGCTGTGACCACATACTGATGGTATAACTTATGCCGATATAATCCTTTTCTATTGCTGAAACAAAAGAGAATGTCATGCCGATAGATGCCTGGAGATAGATCCCGATCACTGTGACATCAAAGCGCTTGATGAAACAACATGCCTGTAGGGATTACCTACGCCGATGAAGCACCTCATGAGTTAGTTGGTGAGACCCAACTCATTCAGTAAGACCTCTCAGCGGTGAACACAACTCATGCCAATAGGTCCTTCCACTGTCGCCAAGACCACATGAATGTCATGCCGAAAGCTGCTTGTATATAAAAACAAATCATTATGACATCAGAAATGTCTTGCCGATAGGCAACACAGACATTTCAAAAATGGATTGAGGGGACCCTGCCATTCTCACGCCAATATTTTCCTTGGTTTGAAACATTCAAACCTAATGGAACCCCTGTCACATGATATTCTACCCGATTGAGCTTGAAAATTAGGTAACATTTATGGTGACCTTTGTTGGATGTTTGCCTGCTAAACATAAAGACTAGTAGTCTAGGCTTATCCATTTGGCATGGAGTCATTAGAAAGATCAGAAAATAAAAACAAAAAATATCAATTTTGCACATGGTCGCAACTTGCTTGAGATCCACAAGACACAATAGGTTGCCAAAAGCAAAACAAAATAGGGGAAAATGAAAGAGAAAATACTATGCTAGCACAACACCTAGGAAATAGAAAATAATTAGCCTGAAGCGTAGAAGCACTTATTGAAAACATAAGCCTAAACTAATATATACAAAAAGGAACCCCATCAAATTTGAAAATAGGGTTTAAGGTGTATCCCATTGACTAGGATAGGAAGTACTTCCCCATCTGTTGTAGCTAGCTGATAAGCATTGTGCTCCTTATAGTATCTAATAAGGAATGGACCTGTTCACATGTTATCGAACTTGGCGTGATGGCCTGGCTTACTTTTTAAAACATCCCATTTTAGCAAGAGATCTCCTACCTTGAAAATTTTCTCTGTAGCCCTCTTGTCAAATGTTATTTTCATTTGGAGCTGATGATACTCCAAGGTTTTCATTGCTCTATCCCTTAATTCTTTGAGCTCCATGAGATTTGCATACCTCATAGACATGGGGTCCTATTCCTCAAACATTTCCAATTGGTGAACAATGTCTAGAGCTGGAAGCTCCACAGATAGGGGTAATCTTGCCTCTTTTGCATAGACCAACATATATGGAAAATTACCAACAGATCTCTTAGGGGTCACTCTATCTGCCCAAAGTGCATTCTTTAAACTGTTGTGCCAGGTCCTTTGATTATCCTCTATGGTTCTTTTAATGATCTTGATGAGGTTTTTATTTGTGCTTTCATCTAAACCATTACCTTGAGGGTAATAATTTGAAGATGTGGTCAAATGGATGCCATGCTTAACCGCCTAGTCAGTTAATCTTAATCCTACAAATACAAGAGCATTATCAGAAATGATAGAGTTAGGCATTCCAAACCTAGTGACTATATCTTCATAGAAGCTCAAAACTGAAGACTCTTTTGCTTCTTTTAAAGCTACCGCTTCTGTCCATCTTGTAAAATAGTCAGTGGTTGTAAGTACCCATTTGTGACCAGCACTAGAAGGTGGATTTATTGGCCCAATGAAATCAATGCCCATCTCATGAAGGGCTACTCCACTCGAATTGGATGTAGAGGCATAGCAGGTAGTTTTTCCTTTCCTAAAAATAAAGCACATTTGACACACTTTCTTGACCAAGAATATGCATCTTTGAACAAGCTAGGCCAATAGTAACCAGCTCTCATGATTTTCCAGGCAGTAGTTCTTGGGGCAAAGTGACCTCCCACAGCTCCATCATGAAATTCATGAAGCACCTTTTCAACTTGATCATTGTGAATGCATCTTAGTAGGATTCCATTCAAATCTCTTTTAAAAAGAATATTATTTATCAGCACATATGGTATGGACTACAGCCTGAAGTATCTTCTTTTAGCTCTGTTCAAACCATATGGACACTCACCAGTCTGTAAGAAATGGGTCATATCTTGAACCCAATTAGTTGTCCCCATAGGCACATCATCTTGAGCATTCTGAAACTCATTTGTGTTAGTAAACACAACATCCTTTTCTAATTCAGTTTTGTTGCTTGACCCTGTAGCAAGTTGTTCATAGACCCTTACCTCTAACCAATTTGGTGATCTTGATATCTACATCATATTCCATGACCTTAGTAATCCACCCTGTTGTTTTTTCATTCAAATATTTATTTAACATAAATTCCTTCACACTTGCATGTGCAACCAGAATATGAACCTTATTGTTTGAAAGCAAAGGTTTAAACTTCTTCAGACTTCTGATCACAACAAGAGCATGCTTCTCAACAAATGTATACTTCTCTTCATAATCAACAAGTATTTGACTAAAGAAAGCAATGGGCTATTCTAGATTATCCCTATTCTTATGAACCAGCATAGTAGAGATTGAACTACTACTACCAAAAGCATATAAAAAGAAATATTTAGAGAAGTCTGGGTTTACCAACGTTGGGGCAGATGCTAATGCCTCCTTGATTCTCCAAAACTATGCTTTGCCTCCTTTTTCCAACTAAAAACTGCATTCTTCTTTAACATGGTTGTCAAAGGTTGTAATAGGTTTGCAAATCAGGGATAAACCTTCTCAAAAAGTTGATTCACCCCAAAAAGCTTTGCAAACCCTTCTTGTGATTTGGTAATGGTAGCTCCAATATAGCTCTGACTCTTTTAGAATCAATGGCAACTCCATCTTTTGATACTATATGGCCTAAAAGCTTACCTTCATGAACTGCAAGAATACTTTTTGTAGGATTGATGGATATCCCATATTCTCTACACTTTTCAAAAACTTGCTTGAGGTGTGACAAATGTTCATCAACTCTCTTGGAATAAACTGTAATGTCATCTAGATAAATCAGCATAATTTTGTTGATCAAGCTTTGGAACGCCATGTCCATGGCCCTCTTAAATGTGGCACTAGCATTAGATAAACCAAAAGGAATCCTTTTGTATGCCATGGTGCCCCACTTAGTTGTAAAATCAGTTTTAAACTAGTCTCCCTCTTTAACCAGCACTTGATTATAGCCCGAAAAACCATCTAACAAGGAAAATCTCTCAGAACCAACAACTACTTGCAAGATTTGTTCCATGGCGGGTAGTGGGTAGTGGTCTTTTAAAGATGCTCGATTAAGATCCCTAAAATCTACACAGAGTCTTATCTCACCATTTTTATTTCTAACTGGTACAAGGTTAGAAACCCATGAAGTATGCTTAATAGGAAATACAATACCTCCCTCAAGTAATTTGGTCAGGTCTTTAATCATTAAGGGCTCAAGCTTGGGATACAAGGGCCTTTGTTTCTGCCTTACTGGCTTGGCATTAAGTTCTAGCTCAATTATGTGCTGAGCAATATGGGGATCAAACCCTTTCAAATCTAAATATTCCCAAGCAAAGACATCATAGAATTCTTGACATAAAACAACAAAAGCTTGTTTATCTTCATGTGAACAAATTTTGCCTATCTTAAGAAGTTTACCTTTGAAAATCTCCAATTCTTCATAGTGTTCTTTGATTTTCAAGCTAGCTCTACCCTTTTTAAGCTGATCATCAGTACTAAAAATTGACTCTAAGGTAACAAGGCCTTTGGGTAATTTATTTGTCTTTAATTGTATGACTTGATCACCATACTACTGCTTGAGTTTTGCTTGATTCACCATGGAGAACTGATCTTCCTCAAGCAAGAAAGAAAGGATCTGCTCATCACTGTCAAAAAATTTCCAATGAATGTTGTTATTAGGAACTAATGGTCTGACCACAACCTTCACATACTACTGTACTTTCTCTTTTCTAATGTCATTTGGAATGTCAAACTATGCTCCAATGGCTGTAAGCCTGTCAACATGCTTGTTCTGATTTCTTGGAATAGATACTAAATTAAAGGCATCAAATTCCTCAAGCATGTTCCACACTCTATTCCTATAAGACTTCAGTGTGTCATTTTTAGCAACATTCAGGCCTCTTACTTGATTAACAATTAATTCACTGTCCCCATAGACTTTCAAGTTGGTTATTCCTCTCTTCCTTGCCCACTCTAAACCTTGAACGAGGCCCTCATATTCAACAGTGTTATTGGAGCATGCAAAAATAAAATGAAATGCAGAGTAGTACCTATCACCTTGTGGAGAAATCAAAATTGCACCTCCTCCTACTCCATTCTTACTTCTGGAACCATCAAAGAACATCTCTCAAAGTTCACTTAGTGGCTGCAACAACTGATCTGCGCCTTTCTCTAGGTTTGGAATCTCTGTGTCAAGCTCAAGAATGACATAGTTTCCCATACCAGCATCTTGAATGAGGTCCTTAGGACTATCTAATACATTTTCAATTGCCCATTCATGCAGCAGCACGTCAGGAACAACTTCTGATTGGAGTTCTTGAGCAGCAGCCAACTTATTGTCAGTAAAAGAAACACAATTTGCATTTGCAGTAGGAGCAGCATTGATGGGACATGGGTTATATGGCTCAATGTGATCCTTGGCCAACCTTTCAGATTTAATGGTAACCTTGGTTCCATATCTTGTTCTAAATAGCATATGTGACCAATCAGCTGACACATAACCACCTATCTTGGCTGTAAAGTCTCTTGATAAGCACAAGGAAAAGAAAGGTGGAAGGTCTATGACACATATGTCTTGAGGAATTGAAAAATTTGGACAAGCATGGAGGGTGAGATTTAGATCCTTGATAATACCCAAAGTATTAACCGAAGTACCATCCAATTGGATCACTCCCTTCTCTAAAGGTTGGTATTTTAGTCCAAGTTTGTCAGCAATCTATTTTGGCATTATAGAGCTACTAGCTCCACTGTCTACCATATAGTTATGAACTAACTTATCACCAATGATCACTGACACGTAAAAGGGGGTGGTTTGACTTCTTTTATTGCCTCTTTGTTGGGATGATTATTATTTTCTTGAGGATTATTTGTCAAAACGGTCCTAACTTGACCTATTGGAGACTCATATTGATCAGACATTTTCAAACTTGACAGGGCTGACTGTAACATATCCTTTTGACCTAGGATGGATAATGAGTCCCACATGGACATTGTGACATTCATTTTTTTCATACTATCAAGGATGTTATAATTTACAATTGGATTTACTTTAGGATGTACCTTTATACTAGTATGATCAGCTTGTGGGTATGACTACTCCTTGTCTAGGAGCTGTTGATTTCTTTGCCAAATAGGAGCCACTTGAGGGGTAGATGGTTCTGTAGTCACTGCCTTTCCTTTGTCATCCGCTTGACCAAGTTCAAAAGCTCTCTTCTTTTCCCTGGTGTTAGCTACAACTGGAGGACTATCTTCATTCAACCCACATAAATCTTGACCTTGCTAGTTAAGTAGGGTAGTATCATTGCTAAATTGGTCCTGGTGTTGTGGGGATGCATCATTGCTTGCACCCTGTTGTGAATTTGAAGCATTTTGTACCATAAGTGCCTATTGATTAGTCTATTTGAGAAAGTGGCCTGATTATGAGGTTGGTTACAAGGGTAACATCACTCATATTTTGTTGCTAAGTTTTTTTGGATAGGAACCAACTCCTTGGTCACACTAACAAGGGATGGAGCATAGGCCTGAAAAGGCCTTGTGTTCACACTCTGTCTTGGGCCCTGATAATTGCCTTGATACTGTTGTTTATTACCTTGATATGTTTGTTGCTGGCTTGAATTCTGCTGCTGATAAGGCCTACTATATGATTGCTGCTTCTCTAAGCTTACAAGCTTGTTACCAAAAGACTGCAATAGACTTTTGATTTCCTATAACTCATTTGGAGAACTAGAAGTAGCATTTTCTTGTATTACAACAACTGGAACAACAACTGGCAGCATTGGCACAGCTGGTAGAGGTGTGAAAGGAGGTATTTGCAAAGGAATGTTTGCATGAATCTCTAGAAATATAGGCATTGGAGGCCTAGGAGCAAGTTTACCAACTTGTATTAAGCTGTTCTTGGCTCTGATTTCTATTTTGAAAGCATCTGGCAAGGATACTCCTCCCATTGATTGTATCATGACAACTATATTGCTGTTCAGAGCCCTCAAAAAGTATAAAAATGCGTATTCTAGAGGTGGCCTCACCATTGTAGGGATTCTATCCCAAGTTCTTTGAAATCTAAAGTTGAAGTCGTTCATCTGCTCTTGTGGAGCCCTCTTAACTGTAGTCAATTGTTCCAATAGAGATAAGTTGTTAGACCTATCTTGATATTGTTTATGCAACTTATCTCCAAAATCATCCCATGTTGCAATTGAATTAACTGGTAGGCTCCTATACCATTGTACAACTCTTCCCTTCAGTGAAGCAGCTAGTAATCTCACTGCAACATCCTCTTGGGTTATGTGATGGACTCCACATAATGAAGCCACATCTCTCATGTGTTCAATTGGGGTAGTTTGATCTTCTCCTGTGAAAGTTGGCAGACTCGTCAAGGCTGCCATTGGAATGTCATTATGCTATGCCAAATTCAATGGGCTCCCTCCATTAAAAGCAACAAAGGGTTGATTCCTTAGAGCGGCCATTGGAGGTGGCTGAGGAGGATTTTCTAGTATTGTAAATGAAACTAAAGACAAAACAACAATGTGTGATCCCACAGATGGAGGAGTGGATTGAGTTTTTCTAGAATAGATAATCATTGTCTCTCACCTTCCTATTGCTCTACCTTTCCTTCTTGGTGGTGACAGCTACAAATATTCAAAGGGACTTGAGCTGCCTCTTGTCTAAACTTTTCTCATAAACTGTAGAAGGCACTGATTTTTGGGGTCCTTCTTTGTGGAGTCGCCAAGTATGCCAAAGGACTTCTATAAAGTCTAAAATTTACTGGTTGCATACTAAACCAACAGTTCAATCTAGTTCACTGTCCCACCAGGCATGCCATAATTGTTATCACCTAGAAATGCACCCTATGCAAAGTTGTAAACTGAGCTTTCTAGTGAAACATTGGATCACTTTGAGGTTGTGGGTCACCTGAGATTGGAGTGAACCTCCAGAAGAGGCTAGCTTCCTTTGTGTTATTACCTAAACTACTAATTCTTTCATGGTAAAGGGAGAAGGAAAATTCATAAAAATGGAACTAAACTTATGGTGATACACTGTATTAATAAGAAATCATGAAACATACATATGAAGAACATACACTTGAAAGCCTAATTTCTATTCTTAGAGCAAATTCTTTTAGATTTAATTCTTTAGTCCTAACAGGTTTAGTCTACATACATACCTTGGGAAGGAAAGATTAATTTCACAACCTTAAGACATAAGTGCCAAATTATAAAACACAGTTAAAGACTTGCATGTTAACAAAAAAGATACAAAAATGAGAATCAATACAATCATGAACCCAAACTTCCAAGGTAAACTCTGTGTTGTATTCAGGATTCCAATTGAGTTATAGAAAAACATACATCAATTGAGGAAGGATTGATTAAAAAAATCACTAACTCTTCAAAGTGTGTAATCAGAACTCTTTACAAAAAGGCAAAAAATGCCTTATATATAGACTGTGTCGGCCCCTTAGGGCTTACAAAACAAAAAAAATAATATCCGGGGCCCAGAAAATGGCCCCTTATATTTTTATTGAATTTCAAGCTGCACCTTGCATGTCCATGTTGGTGTCAAAAAATTTCCTTTAACGGAATCCCTCCTTGAACATCTTGCAACCACTGCCTTCACTTCTGCCACTCGTGTCGATCTTTGAATCTCTCTACAGTCGAGCTGCTTTGAATGCTCCTGAGCTCCAAACAGATAACCTGCTGCCTGTCATTCTGTTGATCTTCTTCATCTGGTTGAGCTGCCACGACTTGCTTTTTTCTTTCTCTGATTGGTTGAGTGATCTACACGCAGACTCTCGGGTGGTCAAAACTTCTCCTGAAAAGAATCACATCTCAGCAAGACATTGGAAGTGTCTCACCGATGCGATTAGGTGTCTTTGTAGCTATCGGCATATCATAGAATAGTCAGTGAGAGCTCATGGCGAGCTTATTTCATTTACCCTGAGCTTACTCCTCTCCCACGGGCTCGAGCTCCTTTGGTTTTCAGTGAGATATCGGTGTGTCATCCAGACTTCGCTCTGGGTTCCTTAACTCTTGGCGATGAGCCACTTTCTTTTGGTTGGGGAGACAACCCTACTTTGGCAAGACCCCTTGCCGAATTCTTCTTCTCAGCGAGGCCTTTTATTGTCGGCGAGACTCCTGCCGAACTCTCTTTCCTGTGCCAACGCTGCCTCCTTTGATTTCTTCGGCGTGAACTTTATCCTTCGGCAAGACATTTTTCCGAATGCTTTATCCTTTTCTGAGACTTTCATTCGCTGAGACATCACAATGTCAGCCAGACATCATCCCGACGGTGAGACGTTACACCGAGGGCACCAACCCTTTCCGATAGCCTTTCCTTCATGTCGGGGAGACATTAAGCCTTCACCAAGACTTCATGGCAACTTCATTTACCTTTGCTGAAGTGTCCATCTATCACCAAGAGTTATACTGAAGGCTTCACATCCATCGGCAAGACATTCACACATTGGTATAACCTTATGCCAAAGCTCACTTCCTTTTCCGACATCGCTTTCCTGTGATTGTCGGGGAGACATTCTTACTTCGGTATAGCCTTATGCCGAAGTCGTCTTTCTCATAGAAGTCTTTTTGTTGTCAGCGGGACTCCTGCCAAAGGAAACCACATCGAGACCACCCCTTCTTCTTTTGGCAAGACCATCTCAACTCACCGAGACCACATGTTGATCCCTTCGCCCTTTGCCGAGCTTTGATTTCGGCAAGAGATGACGAGTCGGGGAGACCTTATCTTTAGTGACGCCGCTTTATTGTTAGGGAGACATAACCTTTTCACTATGACCCTTCACCGAAGCCTTAAACTCCTACCGATATGTTCCATTCAACCTCTGATCGGTGAGACAAAGAAATTTTGTTGTGACCACATACTGATGGTATAACTTATGCTGACATAATCCTTTTCTGTTGCCGAAACAAAAGAGAATGTCATGCCGATAGATGCCTAGAGATAGATCCCGATCACTGTGACATCAAAGTGCTTGATGAAACAACATGCCGGTAGGGATTACCTATGCCAATGAAGCACCTAATGAGTTAGTCGGTGAGACCTGACTCATTCGGTAAGACCTCTCAGCGGTGAACACAACTCATGCCGATAGGTCTTTCCATTGTCACCAAGACCACATGAATGTCATGTCGAAAGCTACCTGTATATAAAAACAAATTGTTATGACATCAGAAATGTCTTGCCGATAGGCAACACAGACATTTCAAAAATGGATCGAGGGGACACTGCCATTCTCAGGCCGATATGTTCCCTGGTTTGAAACATTTGGACCTAATAGAACCCCTATCACATGATATTCTGCCTGATTGAGCTTGAGGGTGAAAATTAGGTAACAAGAATTCATCAAATATAGCCATTTCTATCCTAGGGTTGTAATTATTGTGAGTTAGTTTAACACTTTGCTTGATTTCAAAATGATCCAAAAAAAAACATTCACCATCCAAATTTCAAACACTTTGGGTCAAATATGGACTTCTTGAGTTAGCCTTGATATTACTGCTTGTCCTAAGGATTTATCCTTAGCGATTTCTAAATATCTTGACATTAATCTCAAACCCATATTCATAGGAAATTATGGCTTTAATCTCATGATTTTCACAAAATGGACATTGTGAAAGTTATGATGTTTTTGACATAAACATCTAGTTTGGAAACATAATCAAAGACAAGTATTTGTGGTAAAAATAATCCATTAAGCAAAGATAAAAGACAATTGAATGGTACATATGTGCTTGTTCTCATGATTTCCAAAAAGGTCAAAATCCCAAAACAAAAGTCTTTGTGCAAAAAATTCAAGTTTAGGAGTCATACTAAAAAATCCATCAAGAAGTACATTAGGAAGTGCAACCAAAAATATCTCATGATAAGCAAGAAGTTCACAATGTTTTATAGACTCATTCCTTTGAACAATCCAGATATGTATGCTCAATGTGAACCACTTCTTGGGTGAAAAGTTCTTAGAAGTATAGCATGTTCTTCAATACCCAGGTCTTGTAAACAAAAGCCTCTCTAGGTTCATCTAGGATCAAAATCAACACTATCATCCATCCCCAAACATCAATCAAATCCCATCTCACAAGCAACTCTTATAATCTTGGAAAAATCATTCATGCTAGACTTTTGGTAATCCTTTAAATCAAAATTAAAAATCATCTTGTTTGACTAAGTGTGTGTGGATGAATCCTTCTTCATACACTTAGTTAAATTATCACCTTGTGGACAAGTTTATCCCAAGATAACATCCAACATCTTGGGGTTTATAAGTTCATTATCCAAAATCCAAATCAAATCCAAAATCAAATCCAAAATCCAAAATCCAAAATTCATAGAGTATAGTATTCCCCCAAGGTTTCTTAAGAGTTTAATCATTCACATCACTCATCTTTCATTTATCCCATCATCATCATTTGATCCTTAAAACATCCTAGTTTTTCTTTTTTGTACCTATATTTTAGACCAACCTAAGGAGTTAGAGGATTACCTCCCATATTCCTAAAATTTGATCCTTATTTTATGGTCCAAATTAGATCATAACACAAGAAAAACATGGAGCAAAACAAAGAAACATCCACTTCAAGTGACTTGAGTCAAACTGCACCTGAATTCAACCCCATCGGATCTAACAACCCCCCACTCAACCTTCCTCAACTACCACAAAATCTTCAAGAGGGAGGTTGCCAAGTGGAGGATGTTACCAACAATTTCTTAGGAATGACTCAAGATGAAATCGTAGAGATAGTCCAAAATCTCGAAAACCACAAGATTGTCAACACAATGATGAGACTTAATCCTTCACAATACATGTTAGCATTAGCAAAGGAAGGTGATAAAGTCCCTTCTGGTTGTGATGTAAGCACCATCATGGAGAAACCTCTTGGTATTATGCCAATAGTATCATTCTCACCATCCTTCGAAAGCGTCATCCAACCCATCATACAACCAACATCATCTCATGCTCCAATTCAACCTATGCTTACCAAGGGAAGTTCATTGCTTCACGCTCTTCAAACACATCCCCTTGTGAACAATCAAGACTTAGACACAAACACCATCTTGGGTCTACCAAATACCGTTCCTCAAGATCCAAAGCATCCATACATTCTACTCATTTTCCATGACACTAACAATCCATCCACCTTTGCCACATCACCAACATATTCTCTTGATACACAAGTCTCTCTCCCCATGGCATCACAAGGACAAGTGGGTCTATTTGGACTAGGGGGAACCCTTGACTCCTCATCATCACTTTCTCAAGGAAACATACAACCAATCTTCTCACCATTACCCCCTCTAACATTAACATCCATGCCAATCCTTGGTTTAGGGCAACCCCCTTTACCTAACATACCAATCCAAAACCAACCAAGTGAAAACAATCCCTCGATCATAAATCAAATCAATATGCCAAATCCTCTGAGCATTATACCGATATCACAACAAAAGGTGACATCAATCCAAACAACACAATCAATCACTACCCCATCTATAACACCCCAAAATGTGGTCTCCCAAGGACCTAGCATATCAACCACACCATCTACCACACAACCCCTTATCATCACTCCTCAAGCACCTCAACAACCATCTCAACAAAATCTCATCACACCATCTCACACCATTCTGAATCCTCCACCTCCACCACCAATTCCAAACATGGAAAATCAATACAACATCACACTACAATAAGCTCAACAAGCCTATCAAAAGGCACTTCAACAATTCCAAAATCAACAAGCCACACATGTAGTGCACCACTCGATTTCTTCCGTTATGATACTAAAATTAGTTCTAGTGGTTTCAAACTGTATGGAAATTAGTTATTTACTAAAATAAATTTTGAACTAATTCAATAGTAAATAACAATTGAATTGAAAAATAAAGTGAATAATGTAACCAACCTTACCTCATAAAAGAGAGATATATTTTTTCTTGTGCTATTAGTTACATGCACCGTTACCAAAAATATGGTAATCAATGTAATGGTTTTTGTAACCGTAGAAGCTTAAGGTGGCTGATATAAATCACCTTACATTAGCCTTGTTCTTTGGGAGAGGGAAGGTTCAGAGGTCTTCTAAAATCATGATGCAGTTGTTACACATTATGCCCTCTTGTGTAGAAATTTTCTAGTATGAATCTTGATCTTGCCATTTGAAATGGAGGATTAAATCTTTCTGAGCTTCGCCTATGTGGGGGTCTTTAATCCTACAAGAAGGAAATACTGATAGCCTTAAATTTGGGTCTGTGAATCTTGAGTTATCTCTTGCTGAACTGTTCACATTCTTCCTTATATGGAAGCCTTAGTAAGCATTCGTAATATTGGTTGAATCTATCATTGCCCTATGAGTTAAGCATGCTTAGGTTATTGAAGGATTTAATTTAGTTTGATGATGATCGTTGAGGAAAATAAGTTTCCTAGAAAATATTCTCTCAAGCCGAAGATTTTGGTAATCTTCTGCAGATGCGAAAATATAAAGGTAAGTCCATATTAATTCCTATAAGTTTGAAATTGACCCCATTATGTTGTATCAACATTGTAAATCAAATTTTTATATACATTTGGAACTGAATAGAGTCTCTTTATTTCTTTTTAATCATCTGGGAGCTTTCATACTTGAGAAGATTGGAGAGTGTCAAACCAAAGAAAGTTTGGCTTTATCATTGACTGATTTTTCCATATTGTATCTATCAGACCATTGATTTATTTTCTACCACTTCTTCCTTATTTTGCCTCATTTGAAAATTTGGGAGCTTAGGACTTGAATATCTTGAACAATTCTTTCCATTCAGGACCTTTCATTAAATTTTCTTGCTTGTATACAAATGGATACTCAATTGGGATAGTTCTTTTATATATCCTGATGTTCTAAGGTATTCTCGATAAAAGAATAATGTTATATCTGAATCTTATTTAGCTAAATCAAAACTAAGCCAGATCCTTGTGGGTTATTTGAAAATATGAATGGTTTTACTCAATATTTGATTTCGGGACAAAGTCTAAGTAGACATTCTTATTTTTTTATGCTAAGTCTGCTGGCAGTAATCTTCCCTGATAGGCCAATCACCCTTAATCTATGATTAAGTGATCAATTATTCTCAATCTATTTAGTTAATGCTCCTCATCAAATCCTAACCATACTTTCAATCTATTTATTTAACTATGTGCGCAGATCTATCTGCATTTCTAATTTCTCACAAATGGTCCTTGATTATAAGAAGATGAGGCTGATTTCTTATTGGCCGACTTTGACTGGCAGCTGGTTCATTACAAGTCCACCCTGCTATATTTGATTGGTCCGGATCTTATATCGTAATGCTTGGGTTTTGTTTCACTTCTTCATCTTCATCATCGTCATTAAATAAGTATGCAACATTAGTGCATACCTTGGAGCTAACCCCAGTTGCATTCTCGAGCTCTTTATCCTGCAATCTTGGCATTCCATGAGACCATGGTACCTTGAGTGAGCTTGTAGCTATGCACAACTTAGTCTATGAAAAAAATGTATGATAATAAATACCCTTTACAATGAAGTTTTCCCACAACCATAATCCATCTGCTTTGTATGTATACTATACCAGTGGGGCTATGACACTGCCAAACAATGCAAGTCCCACAAACGTTGCTTTTACCCTGCAAATAGAGTCAGGCGCTTTAACAAATCAAATGAATATGAAGAAAAACTACCTAGATCTATAGGACCAACCTTAATATATCTGATGGCAGTCAAATTGCAACCCAAAATTAGGTCCAACCAATTCTCTAGTTTGGACCACTTAGATTTCTACGCATAAATTCTAAGGCCTTTTGTCTCGGGAACAAAAGCAAGCATAATAATGAATGCAACCAAGACAATCCCAGCATATATCAAAAATGTCTCGAATGTCCTTGAATATGTTAGAGTAAAGGTTTTAACTTAATTATGTTAATTAAGTTACCTTTATTCCTCTCTTAATATTTCACTTTAGTTTGCATATTGTGACATTTAATAATTATATTAATTATTAAATGTCTACCTATTAGGGTTTTTTTAGGTTTTTCTTGATCTTTTGTAAATATTTCATTCGATTGTTCTGATAATATATCTCTCATATTTCAGAGCTTCAAAACCCTCTTGCTTTTTTCTCCATTCTCTTCCTTGTGACAGGTATCCCTTTGCATGCAGGTGTTCTTGGACTTTGATGTTGGTTTTGACAACTTCTATATGGTATTAGAGCAGATCTGCTGCAACCTGTTCTTGTTTTGAAGAATTTGGAGCTACGAGGGTTGGATTTGGCTTTCATAGGTTTTTAGTTTGATTTTTTGTGGATCTGGGGGTTGCCTAATTTTATGGGAATTTTGGGCCAAAACGAACCTCGCCATTGAGTCTGCAGTGCCCAAAAACCCCTATTTTCATATAAAACTTGTCCAATTTGGACATAGTTGAACCAGAAGGCAAAATTTTTTTGCCCCGAGGCTGTATGGCCCCAAGGCACACTTCATGAGGTAGATTTTTGCAAAAATTAGAAAAAAAAAAGTTTTTTATGAAAAATTTGCATAGCTAGTATAATAGGCAAGTGTCGTCACCGCTTAGCCAAGCGGCCACCAGTAGAAGCGGTAGCCACTAGCTCTTGCTGCCGGGCTGCCACCTTTGTCGGCCGACCACCCAGCCTTTGCCGCCACCGCCCAGCCTCCACCAGCCCACCACTAATGCACCACCTCAATGCCACCAACCACCCAGACACCACCTGTGCGCTGCCACCTTAAGGCCCCTGGTCGCTGAGAGGACCAGGGGCCGAAAATTTTAGCCCCTAGGGCTTGAAGGAGGCCTAATTGGTTTTTCAGGTGTTTTCACTAAATTGGGTGTAAAATGGACGTACAAGATCGGTTTTTTGAAAACGAATAGGCATTGGAAAGCTATTTTTGAGCTTGATATGTTGATGGAGGTTGTTATTTCTGATTTTTCTATTTTTCTACATTTTTTTCTAGTAAAAGTTAGAAATTATTTTTTGCACTCTAAAGGGCGTAACTTTTGCCTCCGAGCTTCGTTTTGCAAAAAAAAATAGGCATTGGAAATCTGGTTCAGTGCTCTACACAATGATTGGATTTATTTTCCTAGATTCTAACCCACATATATTTTATTCAACATTTTGTGTTTTCACAGTTTGCTTAATTACTTGGATGTTTTGGCACTTGGAAACCTCCTATTTGTGTCATTAGGCTCTATTTCATTTGATCTACATGTTGTAAGGTAAATTTTCTTATATTTTTTAAGTTGAAGAGTTATCATGGGTTTTTCTACTCACCCTTCAGTTGTAATTCTGGAACAGGGTAATTATGAGTCATGGGCAAAGGGCATACTTACACATTGTAGGTGGCTTAATATTTTGCCTTATTTGTATGATCTCATACTTGAACCAACCACTTCAGAGGGAAAACTAGCTTGGGACATCATTAGAGATTACATAGTAGGACTTATATTGTCTAGTGTTGATGATTACACTATGTGGGCTATATTGGACATTGATTGTCCCCACCCACTTTGGACACATCTTTGGGAGATCTATGGAGACCCCAATATCTCTCCATTCCAAGAGGATCCTGCTTTAGATTGTCTCTTACCCATTACTTGGAGAGATAATACACCCTTTGATCATGATACTTTAGAGGAGCTTGAGTATTTAGACACCCTTACATGTTCTGATGGATCGGTGGCTTGTCTCACAGTTCCTACTCTTCAGACTAAGATTATACGTGTATCATCCATTGTTCCTGATGACATTAGTATTGCCACATTGGCCCCTATGGATTCAATTCAACATCATGACCATCTTGGTCATTCATTATCTGTTACATCATGGGATTCTTATCTTGCAGACACATTCTTGTTTGTTGAGTCTCACACTGCAGATCTTGAGGATTATTTTGAGGACATTCATCTCCTCTACCTTGACAGTTCAGTTATCAGAGGTTGCATTTTAGGAGTCTTCACATCAGTTTGGATTTGGCATCATTTTTTTTAGTTTAGACACAAAGATTCTTCAACATCCTATCATGGCACACATCTTGAGATAGATTGGTTCATCACTCTTCATAGGGTTTTTTCGACATCATCCGTTGGATCCATTTCTTCCCAAGGGGAGGAATATTATTTTCTGCTTCAGGATCTCCTTTTGGATTCTACATCAGGCATCTACCATTGTGACAGGAGTTTCTTCTTTGTGGGGGGGCCTTCTTGTCTCTTTATATCTCTCCTATGGAGACCATTGTATATGTACTTATATGATAGAAGCTGTCTATGGGGGGTATCATGTAATCCACCTCCTATCCTTCTTTCATTAGTGCATTTCATTCTTTTCTTTTCTCTTCTTGGAGGGGAGTTTTGTTCCCATGAGGTTTTCTCCCTTTCTCCACTTTATAGAAATTTGGTTGTATTTGGGTACCTGATCAGGCCTAGTTGTCGGGACCCTTGTTTTCTTTCATGCATTGTAGTTACCTTTGCTTTCTTGCACATTTTTGTAGTTGCACTCTTGCTCATCTTAAGGGGGGGTGTTAGAGTAAAGGTTTTAACTTAATTATGTTAATTTACCTTTATTCCTCTCTTAAGATTTTACTTTAGTTTGCATATTGTGACATTTAATAATTATATTAATTATTAAATATCTACCTATTAGGGTTTCTTTAGGGTTGCACAATCTCCTTTTATAAGGATTGATCATTGTATTTTATCTTACTCTCTGATTAATACATTTTTCATATTTTAGAGTTTCAAAACCCTCTCTTGCTTTTTTCACCATTCTCTTCCCTGTGACAGGTATCCCTTTGCATGCAGGTGTTCTTGGGCTCTGAAGTTGGTTTTAAAAATTTCTACAGAATACATGGGTAGCCATCAAGTTGTCATAATTGACCATTGGGTTCTATTAGTTTCTCAAAGTATATACTAGCATTTCATTATTTTAATCTTCATCTTGGGTAGAAATATATTTAAATTTAAATATAATCTCTTACTATATATATGTTTATCAGAGCTTAACTTCATGATAAAATAATCTTATAGGTTTTAGATACATATTTCTAAAGTAATAAAAAGGATTCTTCTTAATACAATGTGATGTTATTATAGGATCACAAGATGATGATCCTTATAATCATCATTTTCAATATATCAAGCTAAGATAATTTTGGGATGTTCTAAGTTGGAGTTTGATGAAATGTATTATTATTGAGAGTGGCATATTAAATAAATAGAATATTATTGTGAGTTTAGTTAAATAGTGTGATCAAGGTTGCAATGTTGATTATTTCCTTGTAATGAATTATGTGAGTGAATTTGGAAATTAAGCTGATTTTGTTTATTGTGGATGATTCTTGGTTATGGTTCTATGGAGGAAGCTCGTTTGGGCCCAATGGTTATTAAGCAGATTTTTGGATTTTGTGGTTGATTTTGCATTGAGTTGATTATGTAGTTTTGGATTGAGTTTGATGATCTTGTTTTGATGTATCCAATCATTATATTTGGATTGAAAATAGTTCTTTGAGATCTTGCTATTGTTGACATTTCTTTGATGGGGAACCCTTGTGTTAGCATTTTGAGTCTTCCAGAGGATTGAGGGGATATGATTTTTACTTGCTAGAGTTGGTATGGGGGTCGGCGACCTAGGAGGATTTTCCTTGGGTAACCCATATTAAGCCTTGAGTGTTTACATGAGTTTCATGTTGTTTCACTTGATAATGTGTGGTTTTTTTATGATGGTTGACCTTTACACTTGGATTGTGTTTATGTGGGTTTGAGCCTTGCACTTGAATGTGGTTTTCATTACTCTGAATTTCTAACATGAAATGGTGTATGCCTGACTTGGTGTAGTTATTTTGTTTGGATTTGGTATCTTGTGCAAGATGGCTTGCCCATTTGTGATTTTGAGATTTTGTTGTTAGTTGGGGGAGTGGCTCTCAATGGGGGTTCAATGCCCAAAGTGGCTAGTCCAGGGTAACCCATTATGAGTTTAATCAAGAGATAAATTAATTAATTAATTAGGGGGTTTGGATAGTTTCACACATTAATTTAGATAATGTAGCCTCACTCATGGTCCCAAGTGCTTGTTTAGGCTTGGGATGAGTGGGAAGGCCTAGAATGGCAAGATCAACTGCTTTGCCTCTACATGGTAATTTTACAAGTGACGTTGATCCTGCATAGCAAGCATGGGGGTCTAACGGATGATAGAGGTTACCAGGGTAACTTAGGATGGGGGTCGACAGCCTAGGAAGGTTACACCAGGGAAACTTGTGGCTACCTATGCGATGACACTCCACCCATTAACAACCTTTTATGTTTGATTGTTCCCCTCTTGATGCTATTGAGCCTCTGGAAGAGGATGTTGTCATGTGTTTGTTGATGCTCTTGTCATGTTGTCTTGTTTCTTGTGTCAGATGTTTTATTGTGTTATTGTTGTTCTTGTTGTGAAGTCTTATATTGATTATTTCATTTGATGGCTTTCATTGGGGGTCCTTCTTGTCATCTCCTAGCACGAGGGGTGGACCTTTGGGTCCACGTGGTTGGGTGGAACTTACTATGTACCTCATTGGGTCCCCAGCCAAGGATCGAGTCATGCAAAGTTGTACCAGTTGTAGTGACTCCAGAGATGTACCAGTGTTGGAACTAGTCTTGATGATTTGTAATTGTTCATATCATCTGTATTATTCCATGTTATTATACTCTTCCCATTCATGTTGAGAAGCACTATTGTATTGATGTAATCCTTGAGTGATGTATCTTTATGTTATAAATGTATTTTCTATGTTCATATATTATGGTTACTGGTGAATGCTTATCTTTCATGTAATGTAATGATGTTGATTCAAAAATTAATGTAGTCATGTAACCCCAAGGGACTTTGTCATATGTTGTATATGTATAGTTTCACTTCACATGTTGTATGTTAATATTATGTTGCATGTTAATTACTTAAAAAAAAATGTGCCATAAATGATAGTTGTTTTTGTGTCCTTTGGGGTTTGTGTGGTGGGGTGTTACACATGGTATTAGAGCTAGGTTCATACACTTGGCACTATGAGCCCATTACGTTCACCTAGTTGCTCATACTCTTGAGGTTATATCTTTTGTTTTGTGGACCATCTGCACATAGCAAACCGAGTTTTTCTCTAGGAGTTGTTGGTCCAAAAGTGTAGAAAACCAGAGGAAAGGATAGGACCCTCGGTGTAGTGTGCAATGCACCAATATTCTTCCTACTGGAAATGCATTTTGGGACCCTTTTGTTGCCTTGTGGTGTGTTCCCTGTGAAGTGAATTTGAGTGTGTATGTGGTGAGTGTGTGTTTAAACCTATTTTTTTCACTTTTGATATGATAAATTGTGTTTTATGTTATAAAAAGGCATAAAATCTGTTGTATATTTAGGATTCTTAAGACTTCATTGGTGCTTGTGCACCATTTTGATTTGGTTGGTTGATAGTTTAGTTGATTTGGATGGTAATAATGCTCTTTTCGGATGTTTATGCTGATACTTGATGTTTGATATTGTGTTTGGATTCAATTAGTTATGTTTATCATATGGGCATAGTACTATGTTTATTTTGTATTTAATTAATTGCTAAATTTGGCTACGCACTACATGCAAACATGTGACTTTATTAGTTATGCATTGATTAGTGATTCCTTTGTGATGTTGAATATGATACAATTAGTGTTTAAATGATGTAATTAATGTACTTGGTGTTGTGGATTACTATTTTTGGTCTTGGTGAGAGGGATGGTGTAGTACCACTCGCTCGCGAGTGCCCTACTACGCTACGATTTCCTCTCATGGTGTGTTTTCTATTGGATATATATATATATATATATATATATATATATATATATGTTGTACACAATGTTTGATTTTATGCAGGATTGTAGCTACCAAGCTTCGACTCCACCTGCATAGTTAGGTCTGAGCAAGCCTCATAAATACCAATGGGTATGACGTGGAAACACAGAGTTGACAAGAAGGGCCCCCAACCTTGCCATCATCCTCGATGAGGATGAGTACCCCCACATTGTAACCTTGTTGGTATGGATTTTATGTTTTGATAGTTAATTTTATTGGTGTCTCCCATTATTTGATTATGTCATGATGTTATTGTTATGAGAAGTTGTTCATGTTATATTGTCTAAAATTTTGGTTACTTGAAACTTTGATGTTTTTTATCAATGCGTATGTTTTATTCTAACCATGCAACTTATAGGAGTAAGTCGAATCCTTGGGGGGGAGGATGTAGTGCCCCCACTAGGTTTCTTCTGTTATGATACTAAAATTAGTTCTAGCGGTTTCAAATTGTATGGAAATTAGTTATTTACTAAAATAAATTTTGAACTAATTCAATAGTAAATAAAAATTGATTTAGAAAACAAAGTGAATAATGTAACCGACCTTACCTCATAAAAGAGATATATCTTCAAGTGCTTGTGCTATTAGTTGCATGCACCATTACCAATAAGATGGTAATCAATGTAATGGTTTTTGTAACCATAGAAGATTAAGGTGGCCAATAGAAATCACTTTACATTAGCCTTGTTCTTTGGGAGAGGGAAGGTTCAAAGGTCTTCTAAAATCATGATGCAGTTGTTACACATTATGCCCTCTTGTGTAGAAAATTTCTAGTATGAATCTTGATCTTGGAATTTGAAATGGAGGATTAAATCTTTCTGAGCTTCGCCTATGTGGGGGTATTTAATCCTATAGGAAGGAAATACTAATAGCCTTAAATTTGGGTCTGTGAATCTTGAGTTATCTCTTGTTGAACCGTTCACATTCATCCTTAAATGGAAGCCTTAGTAAGCATTCGTAATATTGGTCGAATCTATCATTGCCCTGTGAGTTAAGCATGCTTACGTTATTGAAGGCTTTAATTTAGTTTGATGATGATCATTGAGGAAAATAAGTTTCCTAGAAAATATTCTCTTAAGCCGAAGATTTTGGTAATCTTCTGCAAATGCAAAAATATAAAGGTAAGTCCATATTAATTCCTATAAGTTTGAAATTGACCCCATTATGTTGTATCAACATTGTAAATCACATTTTTATATACATCTAGAACTGAATAGAGTCTCTTTCTTTCTTTTTAATCATCTGGGAGCTTTCATACTTGAGAATATTGGAGAGTATCAAACCAAAGAAAGTTTGGCTTTATCGTAGACTGATTTTTCCATATTGTATCTATCAGACCATTGATTTATTTTGTACCACTTCTTCCTTATTTTGCCTCATTTAAAAATTTGGGAGCTTAGGAATCAAATATCTTGAACAATTCTTTCCATTTAGGACCTTCCATTAAATTTTCTTGCTTGTATACAAATGGATACTCAATTGGGATAGTTCTTTTATATATCCTGATGTTCTAAGGTATTCTTGATAAAAGAATAATGTTATATTTGAATCTTATTTAGCTAAATCAAAACTAAGCCAGATCCTTGTGGGTTATTTGAAAATATGAATGGTTTTACTCAATCCCATGTAGTGTTAAGGATTCAAAATCCAATGCCACTTGTCTTGTTCTTGTCTTTATAGAGGTTTTGTGTTGATTGTCCTAGTGGACAGGGCTACAAGGAAGATAGGCCTAATGTTGTTTTGAAGGTATTTGGTTGTTCTTGAAGCATAAAGTCATGTTGTTGGGTGTTGATCAGTCATGGGAGTGTTGTTGATGGTATTTCCAAACCTTGGATAGTGTATGGTTGTAAGATTACCTGTTTGAGGGGAAGGTTTCTATGACTATCCTATATTGGAAGATTACAAGAAGCCCTTAAGTCTGTCTTGGAAGTGATGGAAAAATGAAGGATTCTAGTTGTGGGTCTGGGTTATGTGTCATGTTTAGTCATGAAAAGAAGGTCTCAAACATTAGAGGATCAATGTTCCATGTCTACCTTTAAGTACCCTTGTTGAAGGGTAGGTTATCTCCTTGATTGAGAAGTGGAATTGAAGGTTCCACATAAAGAGTATTTGAGAGAGCTGAGAAAAGGAAGTTGTTTGCCATCAAGTTCAGGTCTTCCCCTACTCACTCTTTATCAGAGTGGTATCAGAGCCAAGTTCTGATTGAGAAAGTTGTGAAGAGAAATTGGGAGTTGTGGTTAGTAAAGGAAGTTTCCTCCAAAATGTGGGATTGCAGTTGCAAGGGAGATGAAGGCCTTGAGAGATAGAATAGAGGCCTTGGAGAGAAGGAAGGGGAATGCTGAGGAAGAGATCACCTCAGAAGAGGAGGTAGAGGGTGGAGATGAAAGCCATCCAGAATAGGAGATGCCTCCTGAAGAGAGAAGGTTCATTGGAGCCTTGAAAACCATAAAAGCAGAAGCCACCAAAGTGAAGATGGACATTCCAATGTATGGGGGAAAGATGAATGCTGAGGCACTACTAGAATGGGTGGATTCCTTGAACAACTACTTTGAATATAAGGATATGGAAGAAGATAAGAAGGTTAAATTTTCAAAGACTAAATTGAATGGGGCTGCTTTGACTTGGTGGAACTATTACCAAGGAGAAAGAGTGAAAGAGGGTAAGAACATGATTACCTCATGGGACAAAATGGTGAGTGGATTGAAGGCACACTTTTTTCTTGTAGATCATAAAGTTCAAGTGTTTAGAAGGCTGCAAAGACTAAAACAAAAGGATATGGATGTGGAAACCTATATTGAGGAGTTTCAAAAACTTAGTATGAGGTGTAGCCATGTAGAGAATGACAAGGAGAAGGTGGCCAGATATTTGAATGGCCTAAGGTTTGAAATCCAAGATGAGATGAAAAGAAAGAAAGAGAAGTAAGGAAGGGGTAGAGTTAGAAAATCCAAGGGAAGAGGCAACTTTGGTGCTTCCAAGTAGCATGCAAGGTAGAGGAGAAATTGAAAAGAAAGCAGGAGCAGCAAGGAAGGGGTAGAATCAGAAATTCCAAGGGAAGAGGCAACTTTGGTGGTAAAAACCAATCACAAAGACAACAAGGGGAGTTAAGTGGAAAAGAGGAACAAAGTCAAGAGTCAAGAGGAGGATTCAGAGGTAGGAGGTCTAATGGAAGGGGCAGGTTTAATGGAAGAGGTTCCAATTCATTCTCTGGAAGATGCTACTCTTGTAACCAATTTGGACACCTGGTCTTCAAGTGCCTTGAGAAGCAAGCTTCAACCTCTCATAGTGGGGATAGGAGAAACCAATTGGTGCAAGAGGAGGATGATCAAAGTGAAAATTCACCTTCTAGGCCTACTGATCCTAAATTTGGAGAGAGATTGATGATGAGGAGGACACTTCTCAAGGTACCAAGTGCTAAGGAGTCACCACAAAGAAAGTCCTCGTTTAGGACTACATGCAAATGTCATGGGAAGCTATGCAAGGTAATTGTAGACTCAGGCTCTACTGATAATTTAGTAGCACTAGAAATGGTTGAAAAACTAAAATTGAAAAGACTCCTCATCCCACACCATATAGGGTGTCTTGGTTGAACAAAGGTCAACAGGTGCTTGTCAATGAGCAATGTTGGGTAGAATTCCAAATTGGGGAGTATAAGGATAAAATTTTGTTTGATGTTATTCCCATGGATGCTTTCCACCTACTCTTAGGTCACCCATGGTAGTATGATAGGAAATCCCAACATGATGGGAAGAAAAACACCTACATGATAACAAAAGATGGGCATTCTTTCACCATGAGTCCCTTACCCAATGAGGGTATAGATAAAAAACTTAGGTCTAGCATCATGGTGGTAGGAGAGGTGTTTTTGAAGACCTTAAAGGAAGAGGGAGGTATAGGGTTTTCCTTGGTTGTTAAGCCTAAATTCAGGTCTATTTTGTCCTCAAACAAAGAAGAACCTATACCTAGTGAAGTCCAAACCTTGTTGGAGAAGTACAAAGAGATTGTGGTGGATGAATTTCCTAGTTCCCTGCCTCCAATTAGAGATATCAGTCACCATATTGACCTAATACCAGGAGCTACATTGCCTAATAAGGCTTCCTACAAGATGACACCAACCCAAAATGAAGAGATAGAAAAACAAGTGCAAGAGTTGTTGCATAAGGGCCTAGTGAGGAAGAGCTTAAGCCCTTGTGTTGTTCCAACCATGTTAGCTCCAAGAAAGGATCATAAATGGAGGTTATGCATTGATTAAAGAGCCATAAATAGGATAACCATCAGATATAGGCTTCCTATGCCAAGGATGGAGGATCTTATGGATTGCCTAGCAAGAGCTCGCTACTTTTCAAAGATTGATTTGAAAAGTGGGTATCACCAAATTAGGATTTGTGAAAGGGATGAATGGAAAATAGCATTCAAGACCAATGAAGGTCTTTATGAGTGGATGGTGATGCCCTTTGGCCTATCTAATTCCCCTAGTACCTTCATGAGGCTAATGAATGAGGTATTGAGAGCTTTTATTGGAAAATTTGTTGTGGTTTATTTGGATGACATTCTTGTCTTTAGCAGGACCAAGGAGGAGCATTTGGAGCATCTTGGATAGGTCTTGAGAAGGCTGCATGAAGAAAAGTTATTGATTAATTGCAAAAGTGTGAGTTTATGAAAGAAGAATTGGTCTACCTTGGGTTTTTCATCTCAAAGGGAAGTTTGAAAATGGATCCATCAAAGGTTGAGGCTATTCTTAATTGGCCAACATCTAAATCAGTGGGTGATGTGAGGAGCTTTCATGGCCTAGCAAGCTTCTACAGGAAGTTCATCAAGAGAATCAACCACATTTGTGCACCCATCATAGATACAATCAAAGGAGAGAAGAAGAGTAAGTTTCAATGGACCAATGAAGCAAATGAAAGGTTTGAATACTTGAAAAGAAAGGTATCACAACAGCCTATCCTTGCTCTCCCTAATTTTAATAAAGTTTTTACTATTGAGTGTGAGGCTAGTGGTCAAACAATAGGTGTTGTTTTGAGTCAAGAAGGCATACCGGTTGCATTCTTTAGTGAAAAAATAAATGAGGCTAAGAGAAAATATTCCTCATATGATCTTGAATTGTATGCTATGGTCCAAGCTCTAAAGAAATTGAGCCACTACTTGTTACCAAAGGAGTTTATAGTATTTACTGACAACCATGCACTTAGTTTCTTGAATGGACAGGAAAAATTGAACCAAAGGCACATGAAGTGGGTTGAATACCTACAAGCATATAAATTCTCCATAAAGTACAAGAAGGGACAAACAAATAAAGTTGTAGATTCCCTTAGTAGAAGGGTCATTATGGTTCAAGAAGTTCAGTTGCAAAGTGTGGGCATAAAAGCTCTTAAAGGTATGTATAAGGAGGATGAAGATTTCAAAGCTGCTTTTGATGTTTGTTCTCAGTTTTCTGATGCTTTTCATAGTGATTATGCTGATTATGTGTTGCAAGATGGTATATTGTTTAAAGGGGCTAAATTGTGCATACCCAAGTGATTTATGAGGGAGAACATAATAAAAGAAAAGCATAGTGGGAGTCTTGGAGGGAACTTTGGACTTGATAAAACTTTGGAGTAGGTTAGGAGATTCTACTTTTGGCCCAAGATGCAGGTGGATGTGAGAAGGTTTGTGGAAAATTGCACGATATGTCAAAGAGAAAAGGGGAATACTTCAAATCCTGGTCTTTATCAACCTCTACCAATCCCAAACAGACCTTGGGAGAGCATAAGTATGGATTTTGTCTTAGGATTGCCTAAGACACAAAGGGGAGTTGATAGTGTCTTTGTAGTGGTTGATAGATTCAACAAGATGGCCCATTTTATTCCTTGTAGATGCACTAGTGATGCTTCTAACATTGTATGTTTTTTTTTCAGGGAGGTTGTGAGAATGCATGGCATTCCTATGAGCATTGTATCTAATAGGGACTCCAAGTTCATAGGCCATTTTTGGAGGACCTTATGGAAAAAGTTGGGGACTAATTTGTAGTATAGTTTTTCATACCATCGTCAAACAGATGGACAAACATAAGTGATCAACAAATCACTTGGTAATCTCTTAAGGTGATTGACAAAGGAACATGGTGTTCAATGGGATTTGGTGTTGCCTCAAGCAAAGTATGCTTACAATGATTCTATCAATAGAAGCATTGGTAAAAGTCCCTTTGAGGTAGTGTATGGGGTGAACCCAAGGGGAATATTTGAGTTAAGAGATTTGAAAGGAATGGAGAAGAGGAGTGCAGAAGGAGAGGAGTTTTCCATAGCCATGAAATATATTCATGATCAAGTGAAGGAAAATATCAAGAAGAGTGTGGATGAATACAAAGAGAGGGCAGATTTGAAAAGAAGGAATGTTCAATATAAGGTGGGGAATCTAGTTTTTGCATATCTAAAGAAGGAGAGGTTGCCTAAGGGAAAATACACAAATCTACAAATGAAGAAAATAGGTGATTTATCATTCACAAGTTTGGGAAAAATGCCTATGAGATAGCACTCCCTCCTGGAGTGGCTATCTCCCCCATTTTTAATGTTGCTGACTTGTACCCCTTTAAGGGATCTTTGGATGTAGGTACAGGTATTAAAGCTGATGAAGATTGGGTGTAGGACCTTCCACCATTTGAACCGTTGAAACTTTAAGCCATTCTAGACAATAAAGAGGTGAAAAGGACAAGAAAGAAGGTCTATAATGAATATTTGGTCAAATGGCAGGGTCTTCCACCTAAAGATGCAACTTGGATGAGTGAAGAAGATATCAAAAAGCATGGCATTACTCTGTAGCAACTTATCTTAGGTGGTACTTGAGACCTCTTCCACCTCGGGTGCATGGTGTAGGGGCACCTTGGGGTCTACATGCCTCCTTGAGGCTTTGTTGCATTTTTTTTGTCTTTCAAGTTGTTTAAGGTGTAATAAGGTCCAAAGGACCATTCTCAATAGTTTGTAAAAAGTTTTCTATCATTGTAATGGGTTTTTAATGGTGGAACTAGGTCTCCTCCTCACCTTGTAAGCTTGGTGCATCTAGGCCAAATAAAGAATCAAGGTGCCATGATGTAACTAGGTAATTGAGGGGAGTTACCTTGGTGATTTGGTAGGTGTTAAGGTTTCTTAAACATCTTTTTCTTTTGTAAGGAATTCGGGTTTGAGGTGTGTAGTGTTAAGTTGTCTTAACTAGGCAACTTGGGGTTAAAATGGAGTTTGTTAGTCCTCCAATGGACCTCTAATTCAAAATACAGTTGAGGGATGTTGGGAGGAGGTTGGAAATGATTAAATAGGCCTCTCTTGGTTGAGGAAAAGTTTGATTGTTCAGTTTGGAAGAAGTTTGAATAAAAAGAACTCTATTTTCTCTAGTTTTCTATGTGAAATTGCTACTAACTCATGTGGTACGGACATGGTACACTTTGTACAGACACAAGGATGTTATGGTTTGATAGGGGAGTGAGATAGGTTCCTTTTGGTGATGGTTTGGTCAAATTACATAAAGAATTGAGGGAGTTATCTTCATTCTTCTTAAAGTGGTCAGAAACCCTCAAAAATTAGGGTTTGGCACAAAGATGCTCACAACTTGCCATTCCTTTATGGTCAATGTCTAATTTTTGGTGGAATGGTGGAGTTCAACATGCAATTTATGTTTGTGGAGGTTTTGGAAAATGAAAGATGGTTTGAAGTGACTTTTTGGATACCCTAGGCTTGGCATCCTCATGTGACAAGCCTAATTGTGGTGCAAAATCTAAGTTTGTTGATTTATGAGTGAAATTTGTTTAGAAGAATGTTAAAAAGGGGTTGAAATGTGTGAGTTTATGTTGCAAGAACCATATTCATGGCTTAGGGGAGTTGGCGTGTGCCTAGATAACCTGGTTCTTGCTTGGAGCAGCCAATTAGGCTTCCTTGTGGCATTGTAAGGTTAATGCTTTGTGCTTGTTCTATTGATTGTCATATCTTGAAGCTTTGAGGGTTTGAGGAAGTTTGTTTAAGGAGTCTAAATCCAATGCCACTTTTCTAGTTCTTGTCTTTAAAGAGGTTTTATGTTGACTATCCTAGTGGATAGGGCTATAAGGAAGATAGGCCTAATGTTGTGTTGAGGGTATTTGGTTGTTCTTGAAGCATAAAGTCTCGTTGTTGGGTGTTGATTAGTCATGGGAGTGTTGTTGATGGTATTTCCAAACCTTGGATAGTGTCTAGTTGTAAGATTACCTATTTGAGGTGAAGGTTGTTATGACTGTCCTATATTGGAAGATTACAAGAACCCTTAAGTCTGTCTTGGAAGCGATGGAAAAATGAAGGATTCTAGTTGTGGGTTTGGGTTATGTGTCATGTTTAGTCATGAAAAGAAGGTCTCAAAAATTAGAGGATCAATGTGTCATGTCTTCCTTTAAGTATCCTTATTGAAGGGTAGGTTGTATCCTTGATTGAGAAGTGGAATTAAAGTTTCCACTTAAAGAGTATTTGAGAGAGCTGAGAAAAGGAAGTTGTTTGCCATCAAGTTCAGGTCTTCCCCTGCTCACTCTACATCAGAAAATATAAAGGTAAGTCCATATTAATTCCTATAAGTTTGAAATTGACCCCATTATGTTGTATCAACATTGTAAATTGCATTTTTATATACATATGGAACCGAATCGAGTCTCTTTCTTTCTTTTTAATCAGCTGGGAGCTTTCATACTTAAGAAGATTGGAGAGTATCGAACCAAAGAAAGTTTGGCTTTATCGTCGACTAATTTTTCCATATTGTATCTATCAGACCATCCATTTATTTTGTACCACTTCTTTCTTAATTTTCCTCATTTGAAAATTTGTGAGCTTAGGACCCGAATACCTTGACCTATTCTTTCCATTCGGGACCTTCCATTAAATTTTCTTGCTTGTATACAAATGGATACTCAATTGGGATAGTTCTTTTATATATCTTGATGTTCTGAGGTATTCTCGATAAAAGAATAATGTTATATCTTAATATTATTTAGCTAAATCAAAACTAAGCCAGATCCTTATGTGTTGTTTGAAAATATGAATGGTTTTACTCAATCTTTGATTTCGGGACTAAGTCTAAGTAGACATTCTTATTTTTTTATGCTAAGTCTGCTGACAATAATCTTCCCTAATAGACCAATCACCCTTAATCTATGATTAAGTGATCAATTATTCTCAATCTATTTAGTGAATTCTCCTCAACAAATCCTAACCATACTTTCAATCTATTTATTTAACTATGTGCACAGATCTATCTGCATTTCTAATTCTGTACAAACGGTCCTTGATTTCAAGGAGATGAGGCTGATTCCTTATTGGCTGACTGCTGGTTCATTACAAGTCCACCCCATTGTATTTGATTGGTCCTAATCTTATACCGTAATGCTTGGGTTTTGTTTCACTTCTTCGTTTTCATCATCATCATTAAATAAGTACACAACATCAGTGTATACCTTGGAGCTAACCCCAATTGCATTCTCAGGCTCTTTATCCTACAATATTGGCATTCCATGAGACCACAGTTCCTTGAGTGAGCTTGTAGCTATGCACAGCTTAGTCTATCAAATAAAATTCTGATAACAAATACCCTCTACAATGAAGTTTTCCCACAACCATAATCCATCTGCTTTGTATGTATACTATACCAGTGGGGCTGTGACACTGCCAAACAATGCAAGTCCCACAAATGTTGATTTTACCCTGCAAATAGAGTAAGGAACTTTAACAAATCAAATGAATATGAAGAAAAACCACCTATATCTATAAGACCAACCTTAATATATCTAATGGCAATCAAATTGTAACCCAAAATTAGGTCCAACCAATTCTCTAGTTTGGACCACTCAGATTTCTACGCATAAATTCTGAGGTTTTTTTGTCTCAAGAACAAAAGCAAGCACAATAATGAATGCATCCACGACAATCCCATCATATATCAAAAATGTCTCAAATGTCCTTGAATACATGGGTAGCCATCAATTTGTTGTCATAATTGACCATTGGGTTCTATTAGTTTCTCAAAGTATATACTAGCATTTCATTATTTTAGTCTTCATCTTGGGTAGAAATATATTTAAATTTAAATATAATCTCTTACTATATATATGTTTATCAGAGCTTAAATTCATGATAAAATAATCTTATAGGTTTTAGATCCACATTTCTAAAGTAATAAAAAGGATTCCTCTTAATACTATGTGATGTTATTATGAGATCACGAGATGATGATTCTGATAATCATCCTTTTCAATATATCAAGCTAAGATAATTTTGGGATGTTCTAAGTTGGAGTTTGATGAAATGTATTATTATTGAGAGTGGAATCTTAAATAAATAGAATATTATTGCAAGTTTAGTTAAATAGTTTGATTAGGGTTGCAATGTTGATTATTTCCAAGTGTAATGAATTATGTGAGTGAATTTGGAAATTAAGCTGACTTTTTTTATTGTGGATGGTTCTTGATTATGGTTCTATGGAGGAAGCTCGTTTGGGCCCAATGGTTATTAAGAATATTTTTGGATTTTGTGGTTGATTTTGCATCTAGTTGAATATGTTGTTTTGGATTGAGTTTGATGATCTTGTCGTGTTGTATCCACTCGTTATATTTGGATTGAAAATAGTTCTTTGAGATCTTGCTATTGTTGACATTTCTTTGATGGGGAACCCTTGTGTTAGAATTTTGAGTCTTCCAGAGGATTGAGGGGATATGATCTTTACTTGCCAGAGTTGGTATGGGGGTTTGCAACCTATGAGGATCCACCTTGGGTAACCCATATCAAGCCTTGAGTGTTTACATGAGTTTCATGTTGTTTCACCTGATAATGGGTGGTTTTTTGATGATGGTTGACCTTTACACTTGGATTGTGTTTATGTGGGTTTGAGCCTTGCACTTGAATGTGGTTTTCATTACTCTAAAGTTCTAGCATGAAATGGTACATGCCTTACTTGGTGTAGTTATTTTGTTTGGATTTGGTATCTTGTGCAAGATGGCTTGCCTATTTGTGATTTTGAGATTTTGTTGTTAGTTGGTGGAGTGGCTCTCAATGGGGGTACAGTGCCCAAAGTAGTTGGTCTAGGGTAACCCATTGTGAGTTTAATCAAGAGATAACTTAATTAATTAATTAGGGGGTTTGGGTAGTTTCACACATTAATTCAGATAATGTAGCCTCACTCATGGTCCTAAGTGCTTGTTTAGGCTTGGGATGAGTGGGAAGGCCTGGAATGGAAAGATCAACTGCCTTGCCTTTGCATGGTAATTTTTCAAGGTATGTTGATCCCGCATAGTGAGCATGGGGGTCTGGTGGCCGGTAGAGGTTACCAGGGTAAACCAGGATGAGGGCCAATAGCCTAGGAAGGCTACACCAAGGTAACTTGTGGCTACCTATGTGATGAAACTCCACCCTTTAACAACCTTGTATGTTTGATTGTTCCCCTCTTGATGTTCTTGACCCTCTAGAAGTAGATGTTGTCATGTGTTTGTTGATGCTCTTGTCATGTTGTCCTGTTTCTTGTGTCGGATGTTTTTGTGTTGGATGTTTTCTTATTGAAGATTTTGTGATTTCTGGATTTTTGATTGTGTTTAAGTTTTTTTCATCAACGTTTCAGATCACACTCAGTGATCCATCATCAGGATGATAAAGAGCTAAGGAGATGAGAAAAGGTTAGATGCAGACCTAATTTGCTTAAAAGGAAGAGAGGTGAGAAGTTGAGGAGAGAGAAGGGTACAAAGACCGAGACAAGAGAGATAAGGTAAGAAAAGAATTTGAAAGAAATAATAAGAGAGAAAAAAATATATAAGAATGAAAATTTTTATTAAAAAGAACAAAACATGAAAGAAATAAAAGACACAGAACTAATGAAAGAGGACTACAACATAAAGAAAATTCAATTTTAGAAATGAGAGAGCAAAAATAAATAAGAGAAAAACACAAGGAATTCTAAGTTAATATGCAATATTAAATTATAATGTTGAAAACTTTAAAATGAAATAAAAGATTGCTAATAAAATGAAGCAATTAAAAAAATTTCAACCTCAATTCTAACGTAAAATAGTAAAGAATATTATATCTGAAACTATTAATGTTATATTTAATATTGAAAATACTATCTATTTAAACAATAACTAAAATAAGAAAGAAAATTATATTTGAAACTAATAATGTTATATTTAATATTGAAAATAATATTTAAGGAAACACTAACATAAAGTAAGAAAGAATATTATATTTAATATTGGAAAAAATATCTATTGAAGAAAGACTATTAATGTCATATTTGATATTGAAAATAATATTTGTTTAAAAAATTAACGTAAAAAAGAAGAAAGAAAATTATATTTGAAACTATTAATGTTATATTTAATATTGAAAATAATATTCATTTAACCACTAACGTAAAATAAGAAAGACTATTAATTTTATAATGAAAATAATATCTATTTAAGAGAGAATATTAATGTTATATTTAATGTTGAAAGAATAATATATTTGAAACTAAGAAAATTAATGAAAGCAAGTAAGAAAATTCATGTAAGAAGGTATATTTGAAAGAAAAATATATTTGAAAGAATAATATATTAATAGTTGAAAGCAAATTAATGAAAGAAAGAATAATATATTTGAAAGAATATTAATGTAAGAAAGAATAATATATTTGAAAGAATAATATATTGGAAACTATCAAAGTTATATTTAATATTGAAAATCATATCTATTTAAACACTAACGTAAAATCAGAAGGAATATTAAATTTGAAATGAAATTAAAGATTGCTAAGAAAATTCATGTAAGAAGGTATATTATATTTGAAAGAATAATATATTAATATTTGAAAGCATATTAATGTAAGAAAGAATAATATATTTGAAAGAATATTACTGTAAGAAAGAATAATATATTTCAAAGAATAATATATTGGAAACTATCAAAGTTATATTTAATATTGAAAATAATATCTATTTAAACACTAACGTAAAATAAGAAAGAATATTAATTTTGAAATATATTAGAAACAAAATAAGAGAAATACGAGAGGAAAATTAAAATGAAATGGACAAAAGGAATTAATAAATTGATAAGTAATGAAACAAAAGGAATGAAAGAGCTACCAAATAAAAGAAAGAAAGCAACATAAAAGGGGGGGAGGGGAGGGGGGCGGTGGCGGTGGAGAGGAAAGCAGGTCTTGAGAAGATGAGGGACAAGGGGAAAAAATGAACAGGGGAAAAACACAGTGCGAAGGAAGGAAACGGACGAAGGAAGAGATTGGGAACAGGGTCAACGTTGGTTACGTAAGTTCAAAAGAAGAGGGCACCAAGAGAGGCTTAGATTCCAACCTTTATCATGATTGAGGTTGGTTGGATGGTTGATGATTCCTATGGCTTCCTTCAGCTTCCTCTTATAGGAGTTTTCCTCTTTGAACAAGATTTGAGTACTTTCTAAGCAAATGTGATGCTTAGTAGAAGAGGAGTGCTCGGCAAGGGCAGATTTGAAGACACGTTCGTGTTTAATGTCAGCACTATGTTCTTTAATTCTGGTGTTAAACATGGTGCTGACATTAAACACGAACGTGTCTTCAAATCCGCCCTTGCCGAGCACTCCTCTTCTACTAAGCATCACATTTGCTTAGAAAGTACTCAAATCTTGTTCAAAGAGGAAAACTCCTATAAGAGGAAGCTGAAGGAAGCCATAGGAATCATCAACCATCTAACCAACCTCAATCGTGATGAAGGTTGGAATCTAAGCCTCTCTTGGTGCCCTCTTCTTTTGAACTTACGTAACCAATGTTGACCCCCATTCCCAATCTCTTCCTTCATCCCTTTCCTTCCTTCGCACTGTGTTTTTCCCCCGTTCATTTTTTCCCCTTGTCCCTCATCTTCTCGAGACCTGCTTTCCTCTTCGCCGCCGCCGCCCTCCTCCCCTCCCCCCTTTTATGTTGCTTTCTTTCTTTTATTTGGTAGCTCTATCATTCCTTTTGTTTCATTACTTATCAATTTATTAATTCCTTTTGTCCATTTCATTTTAATTTTCCTCTCGTATTTCTCTTATTTTGTTTCTAATATATTTCAAAATTAATATTCTTTCTTATTTTACATTAGTGTTTAAATAGATATTATTTTCAATATTAAATATAACTTTGATAGTTTCCAATATATTATTCTTTCAAATATATTATTCTTTCTTACATTAATATTCTTTCAAATATATTATTCTTTCTTACATTAATATGCTTTCAAATATTAATATATTATTCTTTCAAATATAATATACCTTCTTACATGAATTTTCTTAGCAATCTTTAATTTCATTTTAAATTTTAGCAATCTTTAATTTCATTTCAAATTTTAGCAATCTTTAATTTCATTTCAAATTTAATATTCCTTCTGATTTTACGTTAGTGTTTAAATAGATATGATTTTCAATATTAAATATAACTTTGATAGTTTCCAATATATTATTCTTTCAAATATATTATTCTTTCTTACATTAATATTCTTTCAAATATATTATTCTTTCTTTCATTAATATGCTTTCAAATATTAATATATTATTCTTTCAAATATATTTTTCTTTCAAATATACCTTCTTACATGAATTTTCTTACTTGCTTTCATTAATTTTCTTAGTTTCAAATATATTATTCTTTCAACATTAAATATAACATTAATATTCTCTCTTAAATAGATATTATTTTCATTATAAAATTAATAGTCTTTCTTATTTTACGTTAGTGGTTAAATGAATATTATTTTCAATATTAAATATAACATTAATAGTTTCAAATATAATTTTCTTTCTTCTTTTTTACGTTAATTTTTTAAATAGATATTATTTTCAATATCAAATATGACATTAATAGTCTTTCTTCAATAGATATTTTTTCCAATATTAAATATAATATTCTTTCTTACTTTATGTTAGTGTTTCCTTAAATATTATTTTCAATATTAAATATAACATTATTAGTTTCAAATATAATTTTCTTTCTTATTTTAAGTTATTGTTTAAATAGATAGTATTTTCAATATTAAATATAACATTAATAGTTTCAGATATAATATTCTTTACTATTTTACGTTAGAATTGAGGTTGAAATTTTTTTAATTGCTTCATTTTATTAGCAATCTTTTATTTCATTTTAAAGTTTTCAACATTATAATTTAATATTGCATATTAACTTAGAATTCCTTGTGTTTTTCTCTTATTTATTTTTGCTCTCTCATTTCTAAAATTGAATTTTCTTTATGTTGTAGTCCTCTTTCATTAGTTCTGTGTCTTTTATTTCTTTCATGTTTTGTTCTTTTTAATAAAAATTTTCATTCTTATATATTTTTTTCTCTCTTATTATTTCTTTCAAATTCTTTTCTTACCTTATCTCTCTTGTCTCGGTCTTTGTACCCTTCTCTCTCCTCAACTTCTCACCTCTCTTCCTTTTAAGCAAATTAGGTCTGCATCTAACCTTTTCTCATCTCCTTAGCTCTTTATCATCCTGATGATGGATCACTGAGTGTGATCTGAAACGTTGATGAAAAAAACTTAAACACAATCAAAAATCCAGAAATCACAAAATCTTCAATAAGAAAACATCCAACACAAAAACATCCGACACAAGAAACAGGACAACATGACAAGAGCATCAACAAACACATGACAACATCTACTTCTAGAGGGTCAAGAACATCAAGAGGGGAACAATCAAACATACAAGGTTGTTAAAGGGTGGAGTTTCATCACATAGGTAGCCACAAGTTACCTTGGTGTAGCCTTCCTAGGCTATTGGCCCTCATCCTGGTTTACCCTGGTAACCTCTACCGGCCACCAGACCCCCATGCTCACTATGCGGGATCAACATACCTTGAAAAATTACCATGCAAAGGCAAGGCAGTTGATCTTTCCATTCCAGGCCTTCCCACTCATCCCAAGCCTAAACAAGCACTTAGGACCATGAGTGAGGCTACATTATCTGAATTAATGTGTGAAACTACCCAAACCCCCTAATTAATTAATTAAGTTATCTCTTGATTAAACTCACAATGGGTTATTGCTAACTCCCCGAGATTTTGATGCATGCATCGTGGGCCTGCATCCATCCGCCCCTAGCCTGGTGTTTCACTCGTGGCTGCGGGGGGGGCGTTTGTGTGGTGTGGGGGGGAGGGGTGGCTCCTGCCTTCTTTCTGTGCGGGGGTGCTTTTCTTGTGTGCATTTTGCTGCATCCGTTGGGGTTTGGTGCGGGCGCCGACCTTGCCTTTGTCTGTGTTTCCTTTCTCCTTGGGCTGCTGTTTTTGTTTTCTTTGCTGGCTGGGTGGGGCCTTTGCCGTATTGCTGGTGTTGAGTATTGTCTTTGTTTGTCTCTTTTCTTGCTTGCTTTGTGGGTGGCGGAGAGGCAGACTGGTTTTTGCTTGGGGCCTCTTGGCTGGAGTTTCTTCGGTGTAGGGTTTGAATGGCAAGGCTTGCATCTTTTGGTGAGGTGCAGGGGGATGATGCCTTGATGGAGGTTGGTGTTGGGGCTTCGTCTGGAGCGGGTTTGACAAAATCCAGTACCTTTAAAATGCATAAGATAAATGGCTGCCTGGAAAGAGCTCAAGTTCGTCCTGTGTTGGTGATTCAATCAGAGGCGGTAGCTGAAGATCTTGAGTACTACAGTAAGCATGTTTTGATATGTAAGTTTATGGGGATGAGGGTCTCTCTTTCTTTCTTGGACACTTGGATCCGCAAGACATGGTCTCCGGAGGGTGACTTTGATGTTCTATTGGCTGCAAACAATTTCTTTCTGGTAGATTTCTCGTGTATTTCAGATCGAAATAGGGCATTTGAAGGGGGGCCTTATTTTTATAACCAAGTAGGTCTCTTCATAAAACCATGGCATGCAGGCTTTAATTCAGCGGAAGAGTTGCCTTCTAGGGTCCCGGTTTGGGTTCGCCTTCCTCGGCTGCCGCTTGAATGTTGGAGGACTGATATATTACAATCGATTGCTTTATTGTTGGGTAAGCCTATTGGTCCTTCTCAACATACTTTGGATAAAAGGATATTTTCTTATGCGAGGGTTTGTGTTGAGATTGATCTGAGTCAGCCTTTGCCTGATTCTATTGAGTTGACCGTTGGCTCTAATTCCTGGACTCAGCCATTGGATTATGAAATGTTGTCGTTTCGGTGCCGGTTATGTCATGAATATGGGCATCTACTGCGGAGGTGTCCTCGGGCTTCTGGTGCAGGAGTAAATAATGTAGGTACCCAATCCAATCCAAGGGTGGATAAAGGTAAGGATCCTGTGCAGGGAATGGCGGAGGACAAAGATGGTTTTGTTCCTGTTAAACCTCGCAATCGTGGACGGGGTCAAAAGAGACCTTTTAAGGAAAGGCAGGAAGGGGAGATATTCAATAAATTTGAGGCTTTAGATGAGTTAGTTCAAGAGGAAGGTTTTACAGCTGACTTGCAGGAGGTGGATGTCTCTAAAGAGTTGGTGGAAGCTCAACCTTCGGTGATCCCTGAATTAGACTTGCCTGGCAACCAGGATCCTCAATTGGTTTCTGGTCTGTCTCCTTCCGCTCCGGCTTGTGGTGAGGAGAGTGGGGTGATTGTTGCTTCTGGTGGCCCCTTTAGTGGGGGTAAGGCTTGCTCAGAGGTTCGGGGTAGCCCTGAATTAGAAAAGACTAAATCTTCTTCTTCTATTTTAGGTGTGCAGCAGAAATCTTTTAAGAAAGGAATTCTTGAGAAATCAGTTAAGGTTGGTCGCAAAAAGGACCAAGAAAAGGTGAAGCTGGTTGGAGAGAATTTGGTTGAGGCTGGTTCAGTGAAGACTATTGATGCGCTCTTCTCCCAACCCCAACGATGATAGTTCTTTCTTGGAATGTGAGGGGTATGAATAGCATCCCTCGACAAAAGGCTATTCGAGATCTAGTTCGTATTCATTCTCCTGATATGGTTTTCTTGCAAGAAACTAAGCTATCAGTGGATAGTATGTTAAGTGTGGCTTCAAAGATTTGGGGTCGTGGCCAATGTCAATGTGTGGGTGCTTCTGGTAATTCTGGTGGAGTGGCTTGTTTTTGGGATCCTCGAAAGGTTAGTCCAATTTGGTGGTTCTCTTGCAGGAGTTCAATTTCTTGTGTTGCTTCTCACTTAGAGTCAGGGGAGAGGGTTCTTTTCTCTAATTTATATGCTCCGATTGATTTCCATGGTAAAGCTCAGCTGTGGGATCATGTTAGACATGTGAGATCTCTGGATCCTTACTTTCCTTGGATCCTAGCTGGGGATCTTAATGCTATCACTTCTTTAGAGGAGAAGAGAGGAGGTAGTGCTTGTTTGGAGCCTTCCTCTAGGCTCTTGCAAGATAATATGGCTCTTTTGAGGTTAGTTGACATCAAGCCAACTAATGGAGTCTTCACTTGGGATAACAGGAGGACTGGAGATGCTGCTATCTCAGAAAGACTTGACAGATTTTTGGTGTCCAGTTTTTGGATGGGGGACAGGTGGGTGATTGGCTCTGAAATATTGGACGGAAGAGGTTCTGACCATTGGCCAATCAAGCTTGTAGTTGAAATGCCTCAACGATGTGTTAGACAGACTTTCAAATTCCAACTCATGTGGCTCCGCGATGAATCTCTTCATGATTTGATTTCTAGCTGGTGGGATCTTGGGAAGCCATCTTATGGCACTGCTATGTACTCTTTTTCTAAGAGGTTACAATATGTCAAATACAGGTTGAAAAGATGGAATAGGCAACATTTTGGTAATTTGTTTCATGAAAAACAGAAGGCGCAGGATAACTTGGACTTAATCACCAGGCAGATTCGGGATCAAGGCCTAACAGAAGAGTTGAGGGTGTCAGAGGTTGCTGCAACAAAGGTGGTTGAGGAATGGGAGTTACGTGAAGAAACCTTTTGGAAACAGAAGTCCCGTATTGACTGGCTTCAGGCTGGTGATAGAAATACTTCTTTTTTTCACAACTCTGTTAAAGACCGGAAGCAAGGTAATGTTATTTCTTCTCTCTTGTTGCCTGATGGGGAAATTTTGTCCTCTTCCGCTTCCATTTCTGCAGAATGCATCCGGTTTTTCTCTTCTTTATTCTCTGAAGATTCCCCTCCTGCAGAGGAGGATGAAGCTAGGATTCTAAATTGTATCCCTCAGCTTGTGTCTAATGAAATGAATGAATCGCTGCTCTCTCCTATTACCTTGTCGGAGCTTGAGAAGGTGGTGTTCCAAATGAGGAAAGGTAAAGCACCGGGACCTGATGGATTCCCAGTGGAATTCTTTCAGGAGTTCTGGGAGGTGGTCAAGTTAGACCTCTTGGAGGTTGTTAAGGAATCTCTCATGAATAAACAAATGTTGAAGTCCCTGAATGCAACTTTTTTAGCTCTCATTCCAAAGAAAGTGGGGGCTAATTCTTTGGATCTTTTTAGGCCTATTGCATTATGCAATGTGGTTTATAAGATTATTACTAAATTGATTGCAGAAAGGTTGAAACCTTGGCTTGGTGGGTTAATCTCTGAAGAACAGGGGGGTTTTGTTGCTGGTAGACAGATCATGGATGGTGTTGTGATTGCTGCTGAGACAATCCATTCTATGGAAGCTTCAAAAGAAAAATCTATGTTTATCAAGTTGGATATGGCTAAAGCTTATGATCGTGTCAAATGGAACTTTCTGTTTAAGATTCTTGGAGCTTTTGGCTTTGCTAGTGGTTGGATTGAATGGGTCAAGAGTTGTGTTACTTCCTCCTCCTTCTCCGTGCTTATCAATGGTGAGCCCACTGAGTTGTTTGGTGCTTCTAGAGGCCTCAGACAAGGAGATCCTTTGTCCCCCTACTTATTCATCCTTCTTGCTGAAGGATTGGGCAGGCTTATTCGTGTTCAGGTTGCTGGCGGCTTGATTCAGGGTTGGAGATGGGGAAATGATATTCCTCCCCAGTCCCATCTTCAGTTTGTTGATGATACTGCCTTGATGGGTAAGGCGAAGGTGGAGGAGGCTCTCAATTGGCGTA
This sequence comes from Sequoia sempervirens, assembly GCA_007258455.2. Classification (NCBI taxonomy): domain Eukaryota; kingdom Viridiplantae; phylum Streptophyta; class Pinopsida; order Cupressales; family Cupressaceae; genus Sequoia; species Sequoia sempervirens. The sequence continues at coordinate 216,928 of VDFB02335642.1, forward strand.
ATGTTTTGGACAGCTACCTGGCAGCCTCTGGGCAACGCATTAATGAGGGGAAGTCTTGCATCTACTTCTTCCATACTCCTAAGGTTATCCAAAGGAGAATAGCTGGTATTCTTCGTTTCCAGATTGGTTCGCTTCCTTTTCTCTATCTTGGAATCCCGCTCTCCATTCGTTCTATCCCTAAAAGGTTTTGGCAAGAGACTTTGGACAAGTTTCAAAGTTTGGTCAGTCATTGGACTTGCAGGTGGCTTTCTACAGCTGGAAGAGTGACTCTTTTAAAGTCGTGGTCCAGGCTCTCCCTCTTTATAGGTGCTTTGTTCTTTCTGCTCCTTCAGGTTTTATTAAAGATTTTGAGAGATTGTCTCGCCAATTTCTGTGGTCTGGCAACCTTCTTCATAGAAAGTGGAGCTTGGTGAATTGGGAGGCTGTCTGTAGGCCGAAGCAGGAGGGGGGTCTAGGCCTACGACGGACGGATTGGAATGGACAGGCCCTGGCTGCCAAGTTATATTGGCGTTGGTGTTCACAACAACATATGTTGTGGGCTAAAATTCTTACCCTCAAATACTTGGGTGCGGTGGAAAGCATGGAGGTTGCTAGATTTAGTATGGAAGGGAAAGGTTCTATGATCTGGAGTACTCTTAAACGGGGTGCTCAGCTTGTTAAACAAGGACTTTTTTGGATTTGTAATGGGGGCCGGGAAGCCCTCTTCTGGCATGACTCCTGGGATGGTCACCCCCCTCTTTTGTCTTCTCATCCCCACCTTCAAAACTTGTGTCAAATTTTTGAAGAAGCGGGTTGGTGTCATGTGGCTGACTTCAAATCTCAACAATCTTTGAATCAGATTACTGTGTCCAGGTGGAAGGACCCTTTGGTTTGGCCTCCTGGGGGTGTGATGGAGGATCGCCAAGAGCTTGCTAAGATTCTATCGGATCGTGCTTGCAATTCTCTTCTTGGTAGTGATGTGCTTGCTTGGGGTCCTGATTTGAGAGGTAAGTTTTCAGTGGCCTCTGGTTATCAGGCTTTGGATAAACAGGTCTTTGGGAGCTCTGAGGTTTCTTGGTGGAAGCATGTCTGGAATAAATTTGCTTGGCCTAAGTGTAATTTTTTCTCTTGGCTTGTTGTCCAAGGTAAGTGTCTTACTTGGGATAATCTTTCGAAGCGGGGGTTCCAAGGCCCCTCCATGTGTGTTATGTGTGGTCAGCATGATGAATGCTTCTCACACCTCTTTTTTCAGTGTTCCTTTGTCAAGGCTATCTGGCATCACTGGTGGAATCTCTGGGGATTACCGTGTTGCCATGTCTCTGCTTTGGATGACTTTTGGAGGAGACAGGGACCATCTCCTACCAAAACCTCTTTTCTTAAAATTGCTTGGAGCATTGGCCCTAGCTTGATTGTTTGGCATGTTTGGTTGGAGCGTAATAGACGGATTTTCTTGGACAAAAAATTGATCTTGGAGCAAGTTTGGAGGCGTATTCTGGGGGCTCTGCAGGAGACTTTGTCTGCTAAGTGTGATTTGTCTGTACCAATTGATCCTGGGGACGTCGGTGTTGTTAATGCCCTGGGTCTTGTTGCTGGGGATAGGAGAAATTTGAGCAATGTGCATCGTAGGTGTGGGCGTGAGCGGGTGGCTCGTGATGGCTTTTGGTGTCCGCCTGTTCTAGGGGAGCTAAAAATCAATACGGATGGGTCATCTAGGGGTAACCCTGGACATGCTGGAGTTGGTGGCATTGGTCGTGACAGTCTTGGAGTGGTGGTGTTTTTCTTTTCTATGTATCGTGGTTTGCAAACTAATAATCTCATGGAGGCTAGTGCTATTCTTATGGCGATTGAGCATGCAGTTGGCCTTGGATGGCGGCAGATTGTCTGTGAGTCTGATTCTTAGGTGGTTATTGAGTTGTTGCATAAGCGACAGTTGGAGGATGTGAATTGGCAGCTAGCTGTGGTCGTCAAGCAGATTATATCTATGTGTGCTTCTCTTGAGTCCATTGTCTTCCGCCATATTCCGCGGGAGTGGAATAGGGTGGCTGATGGGTTGGCTAGATGGGCGACGGAGAAGACTGATTCTTGGTTTGTGGATGGTTGGGGCAATCTTCCTAATGACATGGCCCCTGTTCTTGAGGAGTGGGTTGCTGAGGATATGAGGTGCTTCTTGGGTGTGAATTGATTCCTGTTTTGTTGGCCCCTTGTGGGTTTGTTTCTCTGATCCTTGTATTGTTTTGCTGATTCTGTTTCAATAAAGTTTTTACCCTCCTTTTTTAAAAAAAAAAAAAAACTCACAATGGGTTACCCTAGACCAACTACTTTGGGCACTGTACCCCCATTGAGAGCCACTCCACCAACTAACAACAAAATCTCAAAATCACAAATAGGCAAGCCATCTTGCACAAGATACCAAATCCAAACAAAATAACTACACCAAGTAAGGCATGTACCATTTCATGCTAGAACTTTAGAGTAATGAAAACCACATTCAAGTGCAAGGCTCAAACCCACATAAACACAATCCAAGTGTAAAGGTCAACCATCATCAAAAAACCACCCATTATCAGGTGAAACAACATGAAACTCATGTAAACACTCAAGGCTTGATATGGGTTACCCAAGGTGGATCCTCATAGGTTGCAAACCCCCATACCAACTCTGGCAAGTAAAGATCATATCCCCTCAATCCTCTGGAAGACTCAAAATTCTAACACAAGGGTTCCCCATCAAAGAAATGTCAACAATAGCAAGATCTCAAAGAACTATTTTCAATCCAAATATAACGAGTGGATACAACACGACAAGATCATCAAACTCAATCCAAAACAACATATTCAACTAGATGCAAAATCAACCACAAAATCCAAAAATATTCTTAATAACCATTGGGCCCAAACGAGCTTCCTCCATAGAACCATAATCAAGAACCATCCACAATAAAAAAAGTCAGCTTAATTTCCAAATTCACTCACATAATTCATTACACTTGGAAATAATCAACATTGCAACCCTAATCAAACTATTTAACTAAACTTGCAATAATATTCTATTTATTTAAGATTCCACTCTCAATAATAATACATTTCATCAAACTCCAACTTAGAACATCCCAAAATTATCTTAGCTTGATATATTGAAAAGGATGATTATCAGAATCATCATCTCGTGATCTCATAATAACATCACATAGTATTAAGAGGAATCCTTTTTATTACTTTAGAAATGTGGATCTAAAACCTATAAGATTATTTTATCATGAATTTAAGCTCTGATAAACATATATATAGTAAGAGATTATATTTAAATTTAAATATATTTCTACCCAAGATGAAGACTAAAATAATGAAATGCTAGTATATACTTTGAGAAACTAATAGAACCCAATGGTCAATTATGACAACAAATTGATGGCTACCCATGTATTCAAGGACATCTGAGACATTTTTGATATATGATGGGATTGTCGTGGATGCATTCGTTATTGTGCTTGCTTTTGTTCTTGAGACAAAAAACCTCAGAATTTATGCGTAGAAATCTGAGTGGTCCAAACTAGAGAATTGGCTGGACCTAATTTTGGGTTACAATTTGATTGCCATCAGATATATTAAGGTTGGTCTTATAGATCTAGGTGGGTTTTCTTCATATCCATTTGATTTGTTAAAGTTCCTTACTCTATTTGCAGGGTAAAATCAACATTTGTGGGACTTGCATTGTTTGGCAGTGTCACAGCCCCACTGGTATAGTATACATACAAAGCAGATGGATTATGGTTGTGGGAAAACTTCATTGTAGAGGGTATTTGTTATCAGAATTTTATTTGATAGACTAAGCTGTGCACAGCTACAAGCTCACTCAAGGAACTGTGGTCTCATGGAATGCCAATATTGCAGGATAAAGAGCCTGAGAATGCAATTGGGGTTAGCTCCAAGGTATACACTGATGTTGTGTACTTATTTAATGATGATGATGAAAACGAAGAAGTGAAACAAAACCCAAGCATTACGGTATAAGATTAGGACCAATCAAATACAATGGGGTGGACTTGTAATGAACCAGCAGTCAGCCAATAAGGAATCAGCCTCATCTCCTTGAAATCAAGGACCGTTTGTACAGAATTAGAAATGCAGATAGATCTGTGCACATAGTTAAATAAATAGATTGAAAGTATGGTTAGGATTTGTTGAGGAGCATTCACTAAATAGATTGAGAATAATTGATCACTTAATCATAGATTAAGGGTGATTGGTCTATTAGGGAAGATTACTGTCAGCAGACTTAGCATAAAAAAATAAGAATGTCTACTTAGACTTAGTCCCGAAATCAAATATTGAGTAAAACCATTCATATTTTCAAACAACACACAAGGATCTGGCTTAGTTTTGATTTAGCTAAATAATATTAAGATATAACATTATTCTTTTATCGAGAATACCTCGGAACATCAAGATATATAAAAGAACTATCCCAATTGAGTATCCATTTGTATACAAGCAAGAAAATTTAATGGAAGGTCCCGAATGGAAAGAATGGTTCAAGGTATTCGGGTCCTAAGCTCACAAATTTTCAAATGAGGAAAATTAAGAAAGAAGTGGTACAAAATAAATGGATGGTCTGATAGATACAATATGGAAAAATTAGTCAACGATAAAGCCAAACTTTCTTTGATTCGATACTCTCCAATCTTCTTAAGTATGAAAGCTCCCAGCTGATTAAAAAGAAAGAAAAGACTCGATTCGGTTCCATATGTATATAAAAATGCAATTTACAATGTTGATACAACATAATGGGGTCAATTTCAAACTTATAGGAATTAATATGGACTTACCTTTATATTTTCTGATGTAGAGTGAGCAGGGGAAGACCTGAACTTGATGGCAAACAACTTCCTTTTCTCAGCTCTCTCAAATACTCTTTAAGTGGAAACTTTAATTCCACTTCTCAATCAAGGATACAACCTACCCTTCAATAAGGGTACTTAAAGGAAGACATGACACATTGATCCTCTGATTTTTGAGACCTTCTTTTCATGACTAAACATGACACATAAATCAAACCCACAACTAGAATCCTTCATTTTTCCATCGCTTCCAAGACAGACTTAAGGGCTTCTTGTAATCTTCCAATATAGGACAGTCATAACAACCTTCACCTCAAATAGGTAATCTTACAACTAGACACTATCCAAGGTTTGGAAATACCATCAACAACACTCCCATGACTAATCAACACCCAACAACGAGACTTTATGCTTCAAGAACAACCAAATACCCTCAACACAACATTAGGCCTATCTTCCTTATAGCCCTGTCCACTAGGATAGTCAACATAAAACCTCTTTAAAGACAAGAACTAGAAAAGTGGCATTGGATTTAGACTCCTTAAACAAACTTCCTCAAACCCTCAAAGCTTCAAGATATGACAATCAATAGAACAAGCAAAAAGCATTAACCTTACAACGCCACAAGGAAGCCTAATTGGCTGCTCCAAGCAAGAACCAGGTTATCTAGGCACACCCCAACTCCCCTAAGCCATGAATATGGTTCTTACAACATAAACTCACACATTTCAACCCCTTTTTAACATTCTTCTAAACAAATTTCACTCATAAATCAACAAACTTAGATTTTGCACCACAATTAGGCTTGTCACATGAGGATGTCAAGCCTAGGGTATCCAAAAAGTCACTTCAAACCCTCTTTCATTTTCCAAAACCTCCACAAACATAAATTGCATGTTGAACTCCACCATTCCACCAAAAATCAAACCTTGACCATAAAGGAATGGCAAGTTGTGTGCATCTTTGTGCCAAACCCTAATTATTGAGGGTTTCTGACCACTTTAAGAAGAATGAAGATAACTCCCTCAATTCTTTATGTAATTTGACCAAACCATCACCAAAAGGAACCTATCTCACTCCCCTATCAAACCATGACATCCTTGTGTCTGTACAAAGTGTACCATGTCCGTACCACACGAGTTAGTAGCAATTTCACATAGAAAACTAGAGAAAATAGAGTTCTTTTTATTCAAACTTCTTCCAAACTGAACAATCAAACTTTGCCTCAACCAAGAGAGGCCTATTTAATCATTTCCAACCTCCTCCCAACATCCCTCAACTGTATTTTGAATTAGAGGTCTGTTGGAGGTCTAACAAACTCCATTTTAACCCCAAGTTGCCTAGTTAAGACAACTTAACACTACACACCTCAAACCCGAATTCCTTACAAAAGAAAAAGATGTTTAAGAAACCTTAACACCTACCAAATCACCAAGGTAACTCCCCTCAATTACCTAGTTACATCATGGCACCTTGATTCTTTATTTGGCCCAGATGCACCAAGCTTACAAGGTGAGGAGGAGACCTAGTTCCACCATTAAAAACCCATTACAATGATAGAAAACCTTTTACAAACTATTGAGAATGGTCCTTTGGACCTTATTACACCATAAACAACTTGAAAGACAAAAAAAATTGCAACAAAGCCTCAAGGAGGCATGTAGACCCCAAGGTGCCCCTGCACCATGCACCCGGGGTGGAAGAGGTCTGAAGTACCACCTAAGATAAACAGAGTAATGCCATGCTTTTTGATATCTTCTTCACTCATCCAAGTTGCATCTTTAGGTGGAAGACCCTGCCATTTGACCAAATATTCATTATAGACCTTCTTTCTTGTCCTTTTCACCTCTTTAGTGTCTAGAATGGCTTAAAGTTTCAACGGTTCAAATGGTGGAAGGTCCTACACCCAATCTTCATCAGCTTCAATACCTATACCTACATCTAAAGACCCCTTAAAGGGGTACAAGTCAGCAACATTAAAAATGGGGGAGATAGCCACTCCAGGAGGGAGTGCTATCTCATAGGCATTTTTCCCAAACTTGTGAATGATAAAGCGCCTATTTTCTTCATTTGTAGATTTGTGTATTTTCCCTTAGGCAACCTCTCCTTCTTTAGATATGCAAAAACTAGATCCCCCACCTTATATTGAACATTCCTTCTTTTCAAATCTGCCCTCTCTTTGTATTCATCCACACTCTTCTTGAGATTTTCCTTCACTTGATCATGAATATATTTCATGTCTATGGAAAACTCCTCTCCTTTTGCACTCCTCTTCTCCATTCCTTTCAAATCTCTTAACTCAAATATTCCCCTTGGGTTCACCCCATACACTACCTCAAAGGGACTTTTACCAATGCTTCTATTGATAGAATCATTGTAAGCATACTTTGCTTGAGGCAACACCAAATCCCATTGAACACCATGTTCCTTTGTCAATCACCTTAAGAGATTACCAAGTGATTTGTTGATCACTTATGTTTGTCCATCTGTTTGACGATGGTATGCAAAACTATACTGCAAATTAGTCCCCAACTTTTTCCATAAGGTCCTCCAAAAATGGCCTATGAACTTGGAGTCCCTATCAGATACAATGCTCATAGGAATGCCATGCATTCTCACAACCTCCCTGAAAAAAAAATGCAATGTTAGAAGCATCACTAGTGCATCTACAAGGAATAAAATGGGCCATCTTGTTGAATCTATCAACCACTACAAAGACACTATCAACTCCCCTTTGTGTCTTAGGCAATCCTAAGACAAAATCCATACTTATGCTCTCCCAAGGTCTGTTTGGGATTGGTAGAGGTTGATAAAGACCAGGATTTGAAGTATTCCCCTTTTCTCTTTGACATATGGTGCAATTTTCCACAAACCTTCTCACATCCACCTGCATCTTGGGCCAAAAGTAGAATCTCCTAACCTACTCCAAAGTTTTATCAAGTCCAAAGTGCCCTCCAAGACTCCCACTATGCTTTTCTTTTATTATGTTCTCCCTCATAAATCACTTGGGTATGCACAATTTAGCCCCTTTAAACAATATACCATCTTGCAACACATAATCAGCATAATCACTATGAAAAGCATCAGAAAACTGAGAACAAACATCAAAAGCAGCTTTCAAATCTTCATCCTCCTTATACATACCTTTAAGAGCTTTTATGCCCGCACTTTGCAACTAAACTTCTTGAACCATAATGACCCTTCTACTAAGGGAATCTACAACTTTATTTGCTTGTCCCTTCTTGTACTTTATGGAGAATGTATGTGCTTGTAGGTATTCAACCCACTTCATGTGCCTTTGGTTCAATTTTTCCTGTCCATTCAAGAAACTAAGTGCATGGTTGTCAGTAAATACTATAAACTCCTTTGGTAACAAGTAGTGGCTCAATTTCTTTAGAGCTTGGACCATAGCATACAATTCAAGATCATATGAGGAATATTTTCTCTTAGCCTCATTTATTTTTTCACTAAAGAATGCAACCGGTATGCCTTCTTGACTCAAAACAACACCTATTGTTTGACCACTAGCCTCACACTCAATAGTAAAAACTTTATTAAAATTAGGGAGAGCAAGGATAGGCTGTTGTGATACCTTTCTTTTCAAGTATTCAAACCTTTCATTTGCTTCATTGGTCCATTGAAACTTACTCTTCTTCTCTCCTTTGATTGTATCTATGATGGGTGCACAAATGTGGTTGATTCTCTTGATGAACTTCCTGTAGAAGCTTGCTAGGCCATGAAAGCTCCTCACATCACCCACTGATTTAGATGTTGGCCAATTAAGAATAGCCTCAACCTTTGATGGATCCATTTTCAAACTTCCCTTTGAGATGAAAAACCCAAGGTAGACCAATTCTTCTTTCATAAACTCACACTTTTGCAATTAATCAATAACTTTTCTTCATGCAGCCTTCTCAAGACCTATCCAAGATGCTCCAAATGCTCCTCCTTGGTCCTGCTAAAGACAAGAATGTCATCCAAATAAACCACAACAAATTTTCCAATAAAAGCTCTCAATACCTCATTCATTAGCCTCATGAAGGTACTAGGGGAATTAGATAGGCCAAAGGGCATCACCATCCACTCATAAAGACCTTCATTGGTCTTGAATGCTATTTTCCATTCATCCCTTTCACAAATCCTAATTTGGTGATACCCACTTTTCAAATCAATCTTTGAAAAGTAGCGAGCTCTTGCTAGGCAATCCATAAGATCCTCCATCCTTGGCATAGGAAGCCTATATCTGATGGTTATCCTATTTATGGCTCTTTAATCAATGCATAACCTCCATTTATGATCCTTTCTTGGAGCTAACATGGTTGGAACAACACAAGGGCTTAAGCTCTTCCTCACTAGGCCCTTATGCAACAACTCTTGCACTTGTTTTTCTATCTCTTCATTTTGGGTTGGTGTCATCTTGTAGGAAGCCTTATTAGGCAATGTAGCTCCTGGTATTAGGTCAATATGGTGACTGATATCTCTAATTGGAGGCAGGGAACTAGGAAATTCATCCACCACAATCTCTTTGTACTTCTCCAACAAGGTTTGGACTTCACTAGGTATAGGTTCTTCTTTGTTTGAGGACAAAACAAACCTGAATTTAGGCTTAACAACCAAGGAAAACCCTATACCTCCCTCTTCCTTTAAGGTCTTCAAAAACGCCTCTCCTACCACCATGATGCTAGACCTAAGTTTTTTATCTATACCCTCATTGGGTAAGGGACTCATGGTGAAAGAATGCCCATCTTTTGTTATCATGTAGGTGTTTTTCTTCCCATCATGTTGGGATTTCCTATCATACTACCATGGGTGACCTAAGAGTAGGTGGAAAGCATCCATGGGAATAACATCAAACAAAATTTTATCCTTATACTCCCCAATTTGGAATTCTACCCAACATTGCTCATTGACAAGCACCTATTGACTTTTGTTCAACCAAGACACCCTATATGGTGTGGGATGAGGAGTCTTTTCAATTTTAGTTTTTCAACCATCTCTAGTGCTACTAAATTATTAGTAGAGCCTGAGTCTACAATTACCTTGCATACCTTCCCATGAGATTTGCATGTAGTCCTAAACAAGGACTTTCTTTGTGGTGACTCCTTAGCACTTGGTACCTTGAGAAGTGTCCTCCTCATCATCAATCTCTCTCCAAATTTAGGATCAGTAGGCCTAGAAGGTGAATTTACACTTTGAGCATCCTCCTCTTGCACCAATTGGTTTCTCCTATCCCCACTATGAGAGGTTGAAGCTTGCTTCTCAGGGCACTTGAAGACTAGGTGTCCAAATTGGTTACAAGAGTAGCATCTTCCAGAGAATGAATTGGAACCTCTTCCATTAAACCTGCCCCTTCCATTAGACCTCCTACCTCTGAATCCTCCTCTTGACTCTTGACTTTGTTCCTCTTTTCCACTTAACTCCCCATGTTGTCTTTGTGATTGGTTTCTACCACCAAAGTTGCCTCTTCCCTTGGAATTTCTGATTCTACCCCTTCCTTGCTGCTCCTTCTTTCTTTTCAATTTCTCCTCTGCCTTGCATGCTACTTGGAAGCACCAAAGTTGCCTCTTCCCTTCGATTTTTTTACTCTACCCCTTCCTTACTTCTCTTGCTTTCTTTTCATCTCATCTTGGATTGCAAACCTTAGGCCATTCAAATATCTGGCCACCTTCTCCTTGTCATTCTCTACATGGCCACACCTCATACTAAGTTTTTGAAACTCCTCAATATAGGTTTCCACATCCATATCCTTTTGTTTTAGTCTTTGCAGCCTCCTAAACACTTGAACTTCATGATCTGCAAGAAAAAAGTGTGCCTTCAATCCGCTCACCATTTTGTCCCATGAGGTAATCATGTTCTTACCCTCTTTCACTCTTTCTCCTTGGTAATAGTTCCACCAAGTCAAAGCAGCCCCATTCAATTTAGTCTTTGAAAATGTAACCTTCTTATCTTCTTCCATCTCCTTATATTCAAAGTAGTTGTTCAAGGAATCCACCCATTCTAGTAGTGCCTCAGCATTCATCTTTCCCCCATACATTGGAATGTCCATCTTCACTTTGGTGGCTTCTGCTTTTATGGTTTTCAAGGCTCCAATGAACCTTCTCTCTTCAGGAGGCATCTCCTATTCTAGATGGCTTTCATCTCCACCCTCTACCTCCTCTTCTGAGGTGATCTCTTCCTCAACATTCCCCTTCCTTCTCTCCAAGGCCTCTATTCGATCTCTCAAGGCCTTCATCTCCCTTGCAACTGCAATCCCACATTTTGGATGAAACTTCCTTTACTGACCACAACTCCCAATTTCTCTTCACAACTTTCTCAGTCAGAACTTGGCTCTGATACCACTCTGATAAAGAGTGAGTAGGGGAAGACCTGAACTTGATGGCAAACAACTTCCTTTTCTCAGCTCTCTCAAATACTCTTTATGTGGAACCTTCAATTCCACTTCTCAATCAAGGAGATAACCTACCCTTCAACAAGGGTACATAAAGGTAGACATGGCACATTGATCCTCTAATGTTTGAGACCTTCTTTTCATGACTAAACATGACACATAACCCAGACCCACAACTAGAATCCTTCATTTTTCCATCGCTTCCAAGACAGACTTAAGGGCTTCTTGTAATCTTCCAATATAGGATAGTCATAGCAACCTTCCCCTCAAACAGGTAATCTTACAACCATACACTATCTAAGGTTTGGAAATACCATCAACAACACTCCCATGACTGATCAACACCCAACAACATGAATTTATGCTTCAAGAACAACCAAATACCCTCAACACAACATTAGGCCTATCTTCCTTGTAGCCCTGTCCACTAGGACAATCAACACAAAACCTCTATAAAGACAAGAACAAGACAAGTGGCATTGGATTTTGACTCCTTAACACTACATGGGATTGAGTAAAACCATTCAAATTTTCAAATAACCCACAAGGATCTGGCTTAGTTTTGATTTAGCTAAATAAGATTCAAATATAACATTATTCTTTTATCAAGAATACCTTAGAACATTAGGATATATAAAAGAACTATCCCAATTGAGTATCCATTTGTATACAAGCAAGAAAATTTAATGGAAGGTCCTGAATGGAAAGAATTGTTCAAGATATTCGAGTCCTAAGCTCCCAAATTTTCAAATGAGGCAAAATAAGGAAGAACTGGTACAAAATAAATCAATGGTCTGATAGATACAATATGGAAAAATCAGTCGACGATAAAGCCAAACTTTCTTTGGTTTGATACTCTCCAATCTTCTCGAGTATGAAAGCTCCCAGATGATTAAAATGAAAGAAAGAGACTCTATTCAGTTCCAGATGTATATAAAAATGTGATTTACAATGTTGATACAACATAATGGGGTCAATTTCAAACTTATAGGAATTAATATGGACTTACCTTTATATTTTTGCATTTGCAGAAGATTACCAAAATCTTTGGCTTGAGAGAATATTTTCTAGGAAACTTATTTTCCTCAATGATCATCATCAAACTAAATTAAAGCCTTCAATAACGTAAGCATGCTTAACTCACAGGGCAATGATAGATTCAACCAATATTATGAATGCTTACTAAGGCTTCCATATAAGGACGAATGTGAACAGTTCAACAAGAGATAACTCAAGATTCACAAACCCAAATTTAAGGCTATCAGTATTTCCTTCCTGTAGGATTAAAGACCCCCACATAGGCGAAGCTCGAAAAGATTTAATCCTCCATTTCAAATGCCAAGATCAAGATTCATACTAGAAAATTTCTACACAAGAAGGGATAATGTGTAACAACTGCATCATGATTTTAGAAGACCACTGAACCTTCCCTCTCCCAAAGAACAAGGCTAATGTAAGGTGATTTATATCGGCCACCTTAATCTTCTACGGTTACAAGAACCATTACATTGATTACCATCTTTTTGGTAACGGTGCATGCAACTAATAGCACAAGCACAAATATATCTCTCTTTTATGAGGTAAGGTCGGTTACATTATTCACTTTATTTTCTAAATCAATTTTCATTTACTATTGAATTAGTTCAAAATTTATTTTAGTAAATAACTAATTTCCATACAATTTGAAACCGCTAGAACTAATTTTAGTATCATAACAGAAGAAACCTAGTGGGGGCACTACATCCTCCCCCCCAAGGATTTGACTTACTCCTATAAGTTGCATGGTTAGAATAAAACATACGCATTGATAAAAAACATCAAAGTTTCAAGTAACCAAAATTTTAGACAATATAACATGAACAACTTCTCATAACAATAACATCATGACATAATCAAATAATGGGAGACACCAATAAAATCAACTATCAAAACATAAAATCCATACCAACAAGGTTACAATGTGGGGGTACTCATCCTCATCGAGGATGATGGCAAGGTTGGGGACCTTTCTTGTCAACTCTGTGTTTCCACGTCATACCCATTGGTATTTATGAGGCTTGCTCAGACCTAACTGTGCAGGTGGAGTCGAAGCTTGGTACCTAAAATCCTGCATAAAATCAAACATTGTGTACAACATATATATATATATATATATATCCAATAGAAAACACACCATGAGAGGAAATATAGCGTAGTAGGGCACTCGTGAGCGAGTGGTACTACACCAACCCTCTCACCAAGACCAAAAATAGTAATCCACAACACCAAGTACATTAATTACATCATCTAAACACTAATTGTATCATATTCAACATCACAAAGGAATCACTAATCAATGCATAACTAATAAAGTCACATGTTTGCATGTAGTGCATAGCCAAATTTAGCAATTAATAAAATACAAAATAAACACAGTACTATGCCCATATGATAAACATAACTAATTGAATCCAAACACAATATCAAACATCAAGTATCAGCATAAACATCCAAAAAGAGCATTATTACCATCCAAATCAACTAAACTATCAACCAACCAAATCAAAATGGTGCACAAGCACCAACGAAGTCTTAAGAATCCAAAATATACAACAGATTTTATGCCTTTTCATAACATAAAACACAATTTATCATATCAAAAGTGAAAAAAAATAGGTTTAAACACACACTCACCACATACACACTCAAATTCACTTCATAGGGAACACACCACAAGGCAACAAAAGGGTCCCAAAATGCATTTCTGGTAGGAAGAATATTGGTGCATTGCGCACTACACCGAGGGTCCTATCCTTTCCTCTGGTTTTCTACACTTTTAGACCAACAACTCCTAGAGACAAACTCGGTTTGCTATGTGCGGATGGTCCACAAAAGAAAAGACATAACCTCGAGAGTATGAGCAACTAGGTGAACGTAATGGGCTCATAGTGCCCAGTGTATGAACCTAGCTCTAATACCATGTGTAACACCCCACCACACAAACCCCAAAGGACACAAAACAACTATCATTTATGGCACATTTTTTTTTAAGTAATTAACATGCAACATAATATTAACATACATGTGAAGTGAAACTATACATATACAACATATGACAAAGTCCCTTGGGGTTACATGACTACATTAATTTTTGAATCAACATCATTACATTACATGAAAGATAAGCATTCACCAATAACCATAATATATGAACATAGAAAATACATTTATTACATAAAGATACATCACTCAAGGATTACATCAATACAATAGTGCTTCTCAACATGAATGGGAAGAGTATAATAACATGGAATAATATAGATGATATGAACAATTACAAATCATCAAGACTAGTTCCAACACTGGTACATCTTTGGAGTCACTGCAACTGGTAAAACTCTACATGACTCGATCCTTGGCTGGGGACCCAATGAGGTACATAGTACATTCCACCCAACCACGTGGACCCAAAGGTCCACCCCTCGTGCTAGGAGATGACAAGAAGGACCCCCAATGAAAGCCATCAAACAAAATAAGCAATATAAGACTTCACAATAAGAACAACAATAACACAAGAAAACATCTGACACAAGAAACAAGACAACATGACAAGAGCATCAACAAACACATGACAATGTCCCCTTCCAAAGGCTCAATAACATCAAGAGGGGAACAATCAAACATAAAAGGTTGTTAATGGGTGGAGTGTCATCACATAGGTAGCCACAAGTTTCCCTGGTGTAACCTTTCTAGGCTGTCGACCCCCATCCTAGGTTACCCTGGTAACCTCTACCAGCTGTTAGACCCCCATGCTTGCTATGCGGGATCAACATCACTTGCAAAATTACCATGTAGAGGCAAAGTAGTTGATCTTTCCATTCTAGGCCTTCCCACTCATCCCAAGCCTAAACGAGCACTTGGGACCATGAGTGAGGCTACATTATCTAAATTAATGTGTGAAACTATCCAAACCCCCTAATTAATTAATTAATTTATCTCTTGATTAAACTCATAATGGGTTACCCTAGACTAGCCACTTTGGGCATTGAACCCCCATTGAGAGCCATTCCCCCAACTAACAACAAAATTTCAAAATCACAAATGGGCAAGCCATCTTGCACAAGATACCAAATCCAAACAAAATAACTGCACCAAGTCAGGCATACACCATTTCATGTTAGAACTTCAGAGTAATGAAAACCACATTCAAGTGCAAGGCTCAAACCCACATAAACACAATCCAAGTGTAAAGGTCAACCATCATAAAAAACCACACATTATCAAGTGAAATAACATGAAACTCATGTAAACACTCAAGGCTTGATATGGGTTACCCAAGGCAAATCCTCTTAGGTCGCTGACCCCCATACCAACTCTAGCAAGTAAAAATCATATCCCCTCAATCCTCTGGAAGACTAAAAATGCTAACACAAGGGTTCCCCATCAAAGAAATCTCAACAATAGCAAGATCTCAAAGAACTATTTTCAATCCAAATATAATGATTGGATACATCACGACAAGATCATCAAACTCAATCCAAAACTACATAATCAACTCAATGCAAAATCAACCAAAAAATCCAAAAATCTACTTAATAACCATTGGGCCCAAACGAGCTTCCTCCATAGAACCATAACCAAGAATCATCCACAATAAACAAAATCAGCTTAATTTCCAAATTCACTCACATAATTCATTATAAGGAAATAATCAACATTGCAACCTTGATCACACTATTTAACTAAACTCACAATAATATTATATTTATTTAATATGCCACTCTCAATAATAATACATTTCATCAAACTCCAACTTAGAACATCCCAAAATTATCTTAGCTTGATATATTGAAAATGATGATTATCAGGATCATCATCTTGTGATCTTATAATAACATCACATAGTATTAAGAAGAATCCTTTTTATTACTTTAGAAATGTGTATCTAAAACCTATAAGATTATTTTATCATGAAGTTAAGCTCTGATAAACATATATATAGTAAGAGATTATATTTAAATTTAAATATATTTCTACCCAAGATGAACATTAAAATAATGAAATGCTAGTATATACTTTGAGAAACTAATAGAACCCAATGGTCAATTATGACAACAACTTGATGGCTACCCATGTATTCTATAGAAATTTTCAAAACCAACTTCAGAGCCCAAGAACATCTGCATGCAAAGGGATACCTGTCACGGGGAAGAGAATGGTGAAAAAAGCAAGAGAGGGTTTTGAAACTCTGAAATATGAAAAATGTATTAATCAGAGAGTAAGATAAAATACAGTGATCAATCCTTATAAAAGGAGATTGTGCAACCCTAAAGAAACCCTAATAGGTAGATATTTGATAATTAATATAATTATTAAATGTCACAATATGCAAACTAAAGTAAAATATTAAGAGAGGAATAAAGGTAACTTAATTAACATAATTAAGTTAAAACCTTTACTCTAACACCCCCCCTTAAGATGAGAAAGAGTGCAACTACAAACATGTGCAAGAAAGCAAAGGTAACTACAATGCATGAAAGAAAACAAGGGTCCCGACAACTAGGCCTGATCAGTTACCCAATACAACCAAATTTCTTTAAAGTGGAGAAAGGGAGAAAACCTCATGGGAACAAAACTCCCCTCCAAGAAGAGAAAAGAAAAGAATGAAATGCACTAATGAAAGAAGGTTAGGAGATGGATTACATGATACCCCCCATAGATAGCTTCTATCATATAAGTACATATACAATGGTCTCCATAGGAGAGATATAAAGAGACAAGAAGGCCCCCCCACAATGAAGAAACTCCTGTCACAATGGTAGATGCCTGATGTAGAATCCAAAAGGAGATCCTGAAGTGGAAAATAATATTCCTCCCCTTGGGAAGAAATGGATCCAATAGATGATGTCGAAAAAACCCTATGAAGAGTGATGAACCAATCTGTCTCAAGATGTGTGCCATGATAGGATGTTGAAGAATCTTTGTGTCTAAACTAAAAAAATGATGCCAAATCCAAACTGATGTGAAGACTCCTAAAATGCAACCTCTGATAACCAAACTGTCAAGGTAGAGGAGATGAATGTCCTCAAAATAATCCTCAAGATCTGCAGTGTGAGACAAAACAAACAAGAATGTGTCTGCAAGATAAGAATCCCATGATGTAACAGATAATGAATGACCAAGATGGTCATGATGTTGAACTGAATCCATAGGGGCCAATGTGGCAATACTAATGTCATTAGGAACAATGGATGATACACGTATAATCTCAGTTTGAAGAGTAGGAACTGTGAGACAAGCCACTGATCCATCAGAACATGTAAGGGTGTCTAAATACTCAAGCTCCTCTAAAGTATCATGATCAAAGGGTGTATTATCTCTCCAAGTAATGGGTAAGAGACAATCTGAAGCAGGATCCTCTTGGAATGGAGAGATATTGGGGTCTCCATAGATCTCCCAAAGACGTGTCCAAAGTGGGTGGGGACAATCAATGTCCAATATAGCCCATATAGTGTCATCATCAACACTAGACAATATAAGTCCTACTATGTGATCTCTAATGATGTCCCAAGCTAGTTTTCCCTCTAAAGTGGTTGGTTCAAGTATGAGATCATACAAATAAGGCAAAATATTAAGCCACCTATAATGTGTAAGTATGCCCTTTGCCCATGACTCATAATTACCCCGTTCCAGAATTACAACTGAAGGGTGAGTAGAAAAACCCATGATAACTCTTCAACTTAAAAAATCTGAGAAAATTTACCTTACAACATGTAGATCAAATGAAATAGAGCCTAATGACGCAAACAGGAGGTTCCCAAGTGCCAAAACATCCAAGTAATTAAGCAAACTGTGAAAACACAAAATGCTGAATAAAATATATGTGGGTTAGAATCTAGGAAAATAAATCCAATCATTGTGTAGAGCACTGAACCAAATTTCCAATGCCTTTTTTTTTTTGCAAAACAGAGCTCGGAGGAAAAAGTTACGCCCCTTAGAGTGCAAAAAATAATTTTTGACTTTTACTAGAAAAAAATGTAGAAAAATAGAAAAATCAGAAATAACAACCTCCATCAACAAATCAAGCTCAAAACTAGCTTTCCAATGCCTATTCGTTTTCGAAAAACCGATCTTGTACATCCATTTTACACCCAATTTAGTGAAAACACCTAAAAAAGCAATTAGGCCTCCTTCAAGCCCTGGGGGCTAAAATTTTTGGCCCATGGTCCTCTCAGCGACCAGGGGCCTTAAGGTGGCAGTGCACAGGTGGTGTCTAGGTGGCTGGTGGCACTGAGGTGGTGCATTGGTGGTGGGCTGGTGGAGGTTGGGCGGTGGTGGCGGAGGTTGGGCGGTCGGCTGGCGGAGGTGGTAGCCTGGCGGCAAGAGCTAGTGGCTACCGCTTCTGCTAGTGGCTGCTTGGCTAAGAGGTGGCGGCACTGGCCTATTATACTAGCTGTGCAAATTTTTCATAAAAGACTTTGTTTTTTCTATTTTTTGCAAAAATCTACCTCATGAAGTGTGCCTTGGGGCCATACAGCCTCGGGGCAAAAAAATTTTGCCTTCTGGTTCAACTATGTCCAAATTGGACAAGTTTTATATGAAAATAGGGGTTTTTGGGCACTGCAGACTCAATGGCGAGGTTCGTTTTGGACCAAAATGCCCATAAAATTAGGCAACCCCCAAATCCACAAAAAATCAAACTGAAAACCTATGAAATCCAAATCCAACCCTCGTAGCTCCAAATTCTTCAAAACAAGAACAGGCTGCAGCAAGCCTGCTCTAATACCATATAGAAGTTGTCAAAACCAACTTCAAAGTCCAAGAACACCTGCATGCAAAGGGATACCTGTCACAGGGAAGAGAATGGAGAAAAAATCAAGAGGGTTTTGAAGCTCTGAAATATGAGAGATATATTATCAGAACAATCGAATGAAATATTTACAAAAGATCAAGAAAAACCTAAAAAAACCCTAATAGGTAGACATTTAATAATTAATATAATTATTAAATGTCACAATATGCAAACTAAAGTGAAATATTAAGAGAGGAATAAAGGTAACTTAATTAACATAATTAAGTTAAAACCTTTACTCTAACATATTCAAGGACATTCGAGACATTTTTGATATATGATGGGATTGTCTTGGTTGCATTCATTATTGTGCTTGCTTTTGTTCCCGAGACAAAAGGCCTTAGAATTTATGCGTAGAAATCTAAGTGGTCCAAACTAGAGAATTGGCTGGACCTAATTTTGGGTTGCAATTTGACTGCCATCAGATATATTAAGGTTGGTCTTATAGATCTAGGTAGTTTTTCTTCATATTCATTTGATTTGTTAAAGCACCTGACTCTATTTGCAGGGTAAAAGCAACGTTTGTGGGACTTGCATTGTTTGGTAGTGTCATAGCCCCATTGGTATAGTATACATACAAAGCAGATGGATTATGGTTGTGGGAAAACTTCATTGTAGAGGGTATTTATTATCATACATTTTTTTCATAGACTAAGTTGTGCATAGCTACAAGCTCACTCAAGGAACTATGGTCTCATGGAATGCCAAGATTGCAGGATAAAGAACTCGAGAATGCAACCGGGGTTATCTCCAAGGTATGCACTAATGTTGCATACTTATTTAATGATGAAGATGAAGATGAAGAAGTGAAACAAAACCCAAGCATTACAATATAAGATCGGGACCAATCAAATATAGCAGGGTGGACTTGTAATGAACCAGCAGCCAGTCAAAGTCGGCCAATAAGGAATCAGCCTCATCTTCTTATAATCAAGGACCATTTGTGAGAAATTAGAAATGCAGATAGATCTGTGCACATAGTTAAATAAATAGATTGAAAGTATGGTTAGGATTTGATGAGGAGCATTAACTAAATAGATTGAGAATAATTGATCACTTAATCATAGATTAAGGGTGATTGGCCTATCAGGGAAGATTACTTCTAGCAGACTTAGCATAAAAAAAATAAGAATGTCTACTTAGACTTAGTCCTGAAATCAAAGATTGAGTAAAACCATTCATATTTTCAAATAACCCACAAGGATCTGGCTTAGTTTTGATTTAGCTAAATAAGATTCAGATATAACATTATTCTTTTATTGAGAATACCTTAGAACATCAGGATATATAAAAGAACTATCCCAATTGAGTATCCATTTGTATACAAGCAAGAAAATTTAATGGAAGGTCCTAAATGGAAAGAATTGTTCAAGATATTCAAGTCCTAAGCTCCCAAATTTTCAAATGAGGCAAAATAAGGAAGAAGTGGTACAAAATAAATCAATGGTCTGACAGATACAATATGGAAAAATCAGTCAACGATAAAGCCAAACTTTCTTTGGTTTGATACTCTCCAATCTTATCAAGTATGAAAGCTCCCAGATGATTAAAAAGAAAGAAAGAGACTCTATTCAGTTCCAGATGTATATAAAAATGTGATTTACAATGTTGATACAACATAATGGGGTCAATTTCAAACTTATAGGAATTAATATGGACTTACCTTTATATTTTTGCATCTGCAGAAGATTACCAAAATCTTTGGCTTGAGAGAATATTTTCTAGGAAACTTATTTTCCTCAACGATCATCATCAAACTAAATTAAATCCTTCGATAACCTAAGCATGCTTAACTCATAGGGCAATGATAGATTCAACCAATATTACGAATGCTTACTAAGGCTTACATATAAGGAAGAATGTGAACAGTTTAGCAAGAGATAACTCAAGATTCACAGACCCAAATTTAAGGCTATCAGTATTTCCTTCTTGTAGGATTGAAGACCCCCACATAGGCGAAGCTCAAAAAGATTTAATCTTTCATTTCAAATGCCAAGATCAAGATTCATACTAGAAAATTTCTACACAAGAGGGCATAATGTGTAACAATTGCATCATGATTTAAGAAGACCTATGAACCTTCCCTCTCCCAAAGAACAAGGCTAATGTAAGGTGATTTATATCAGCCACCTTAAGCTTCTATGGTTACAAAAACCATTACATTGATTACCATATTTTTGGTAACAGTGCATGTAACTAATAGCACAAGCACAAAGATATCTCTCTTTTATGAGGTAAGGTTGGTTACATTATTCACTTTATTTTTTGATTCAATTGTTATTTACTATTGAATTAGTTCAAAATTTATTTTAGTAAATAACTAATTTCCATACAGTTTGAAACCGCTAGAACTAATTTTAGTATCATAACGGAAGAAACCTAGTGGGGCACTACATGTGTGGCTTGTTGATTTTGGAATTGTTGAAGTGCCTTTTGATAGGCTTGTTGAGCTTATTGTAGTGTGATGTTGTATTGATTTTCCATGTTTGGTATTGGTGGTGGAGGTGGAGGATTCAGAATGGTGTGAGATGGTGTGATGAGATTTTGTTGAGATGGTTGTTTAGGTGCTTGACGAGTGATGATAAGGGGTTGTGTGGTAGATGGTGTGGTTGATATGCTAGGTCCTTGGGAGACCACGTTTTGGGGTGTTATAGATGGGGTAGTGATTGATTGTGTTGTTTGGATTGATGTCACCTTTTGTTGTGATATCGGTATAATGCTCAGAGGATTTGGTATATTGATTTGATTTACGATCGAGGGATTGTTTTCACTTGGTTGGTTTTGGATTGGTATGTTGGTAAAGGGGCTTGCCCTAAACCAAGGATTGGCATGGATGTTAATGTTAGAGGGGGTAATGGCGGGAAGATTGGTTGTATGTTTCCTTGAGAAAGTGATGATGAGGAGTCAAGGGTTCCCCCTAGTCCAAATAGACCCACTTGTCCTTGTGATGCCATGGGGAGAGAGACTTGTGTATCAAGAGAATATGTTGGTGATGTGGCAAAGGTGGATGGATTGTTAGTGTCATGGAAAATGAGTGGAATGTATGGATGCTTTGGATCTTGAGGAATGGTATTTGGTAGACCCAAGATGGTGTTTGTTTCTAAGTCTTGATTGTTCACAAGGGGATGTGTTTGAAGAGCGTGAAGCAATGAACTTCCCTTGGTAAGCATAGGTTGAATTGGAGCATGAGATGATGTTGGTTGTATGATGGGTTGGATGACGCTTTGGAAGGATGGTGAGAATGATACTGTTGGCATAATACCAAGAGGTTTCTCCATGATGGTGCTTACATCACAACCAGAAGGGACTTTATCCCCTTCCTTTGCTAATGCTAACATGTATTGTGAAGGATTAAGTCTCATCATTGTGTTGACAATCTTGTGGTTTTCGAGATTTTAGACTATCTCTATGATTTCATCTTGAGTCATTCCTAAGAAATTGTTGGTAACATCCTCCACTTGGCAACCTCCCTCTTGAAGATTTTGTGGTAGTTGAGGAAGGTTGAGTGGGGGGTTGTTAGATCCGATGGGGTTGAATTCAGGTGCAGTTTGACTCAAGTCACTTGAAGTGGATGTTTCTTTTTTTTGCTCCATGTTTTTCTTGTGTTAAGATCTAATTTGGACCATAAAATAAGGATCAACTTTTAGGAATATGGGAGGTAATCCTCTAACTCCTTAGGTTGGTCTAAACTATAGGTACAAAAAAGACAAACTAGGATGTTTTAAGGATCAAATGATGATGATGGGATAAATGAAAGATGAGTGATGTGAATGATTAAACTCTTAAGAAACCTTGGGGGAATACTAGACTCTATGACTTTTGGATTTTTTATTTTGGATTTGATTTTGGATTTGATTTGGATTTTGGATAATGAACTTATAAACCCCAAGATGTTGGATGTTATCTTGGGATAAACTTGTCCACAAGGTGATAATTTAACTAAGTGTATGAAGAAGGATTCATCCACACACACTTAGTCAAACAAGATGATTTTTAATTTTGATTTAAAGGATTACCAAAAGACTAGCATGAATGATTTTTCCATGATTATAAGAGTTGCTTGTGAGATGGGATTTGATTGATGTTTGGGGATGGATGATAGTGTTGATTTTGATCCTAGATGAACCTAGAGAGACTTTTGTTTACAAGACCTGGGTATTGAAGAACATGCTATACTTCTAAGAACTTTTCACCCAAGAAGTGGTTCACATTGAGCATACATATCTGGATTGTTCAAAGGAATGAGTCTATAAAACATTGTGAACTTCTTGCTTATCATGAGATGTTTTTGGTTGCACTTCCTAATGTACTTCTTGATGGATTTTTTAGTATGACTCCTAAACTTGAATTTTTTGCACAAATACTTTTGTTTTGGGATTTTGACCTTTTTGGAAATCATGAGAACAAGCACATATGTGTCGTTCAATTTTATTTTATCTTTGCTTGATGGATTATTTTTACCACAAACACTTGTCTTTGATTATGTTTCCAAACTAGATGTTTATGTCAAAAACATCATAACTTTCACAATGTCCATTTCATGAAAATCATGAGATTAAAGCCATAATTTCCTATGAATATGGGTTTGAGATTAATGTCAAGATATATAGAAATCGCTAAGGATAAATCCTTAGGACAAGCAATAATATCAAGGCTAACTCAAGAAGTCCATTTTTGACCCAAAGTGTTTGAAATTTGGATGGTGAATGTTTTTTTTTGGATCATTTTGAAATCAAGCAAAGTGTTAAACTAACTCACAATAATTACAACCCTAGGATAGAAATGGCTATATTTGATGAATTCATGTTACCTAATTTTCACCCTCAAGCTCAATCAGGCAGAATATCATGTGACAGGGGTTCCATTAGGTCCAAATGTTTCAAACCAGGGAACATATCGGTGTGAGAATGGCAGGGTCCCCTCGATCCATTTTTGAAATGTCTGTATTGCCTATCGGCAAGACATTTCTGATGTCATAACGATTTAATTTTATATACAGGCAGCTTTCGACATGACATTCATGTGGTCTTGGCGACAGCGGAAAGACCTATCAACATGAGTTGTGTTCACCGCTGAGAGGTCTTACCGAATGAGTCGGGTCTCACCGACTAACTCATGAGGTGCTTCATCGGCGTAGGTAATCCCTACCGGCATGTTGTTTCATCGAGCGCTTTGATGTCACAGCGATCGGGATCTATCTCTAGGCATCTGTCGGCATGACATTCTCTTTTGTTTCAGCGACAAAAAAGGATTATATTGGCATAAGTTATACCATTGGTATGTGGTCACAACGAAATTGCTTTGTCTCACCGATCAGAGGTTGAATGGAACTTATCGGTAGGAGTTTAAGGCTTCGGTGAAGGGTCATAGTGAAAAGGTTATGTCTCCCCAACAATAAAGTGGCATCACCAAAGATAGGGTCTCCTCGACTCGTCATCTCTTGCCGAAATCAAAGCTCGGCAAAGGGCGAAGGGATCAGCATGTGGTCTCGGTGAGTTGAGATGGTCTTGCCAAAAGAAGAAGGGGTGGTCTCGATGTGGTTGCCTTCGGCAGGAGTCCTGTCGACAACAAAAAGACTTCTCTGAGAAAAAGGACTTCGGCATAAGGTTATAACGAACTAAGAATGTCTCCTCGACAATCATAGGAAAGCGGCATCAGCAAAGGAAGCGAGCTTCGGCATAAGGTTATACTGAAGTGTGAATGTCTTGCCGATGGATGTGAAGCCTTCAGTATAACTCTTGGTGATAGATGGACACTTAAGCAAAGGTAAATGAAGTCACCATGAAGTCTTGGCGAAGGCTTAATGTCTCCCCGACATGAAGGAAAGGCTATCGAAAAGGGTTGGTGCCCTCGGTGTAATGTCTCACCATCGAGATGATGTCTGGCTGACATTGTGATGTCTCAGTGAATGAAAAGTCTTAGAAAAGGATAAAGCATTCGACAAAATGTCTTGCCGAAGGATAAAGGTCACACCGAAGAAATCAAAGGAGGCAGCATTGGCACAGGAAAGAGAGTTTGGCAGGAGTCTCGCCGACAATAAAAGGCCTCGCTGAGAAGAAGAATTCGGCAAGGGGTCTTGCCAAAGTAGGGTTGTCTCCCCAACCAAAAGAAAGTGGCTCATCGCCAAGAGTTAAGGAACCCGGAGGGAAGTCTGGCTGACAGGCCGATATCTCACTGAAAACCGAAGGAGCTCGAGCCCGTGGGAGAGGAGTAAGCTCAGGGTAAATGAAATAAGCTCGCCATGAGATCTCACCGATTGTTCTAAGATATGTCGATAGCTGCAAAGACACCTAATCACATTGGTGAGACACTTCCAGTGTCTTGCCAAGATGCAATTCTTTTTAGGAGAAGTTTTGACCACCCGGGAGTCCGCGTGTAGATCACTCAACCAATCAGAGAAAGAAAAAAGCAAGTCGTGGAAGCTCAACTAGATGAAGAAGATCAACAGAATGACAGGCAGCAGGTTATCTATTTGGAGCTTAGGAGCATTCAAAGCAGCTCGACTGTAGAGAGATTCAAAGATCGACACAAGTGGCAGAAGTGAAGGCAGTGGTTGCAAGATGTTCAAGGAGGGAGTCCATTAAAGGAAATTTTTCGACACCAACATGGACATGCAGGGTGCAGCTTGAAATTCAATAAAAATCTAAGGGGTCATTTTCTGGGCCCCGGATATTATTTTTTTTGTTTTGTAAGCCCTAAGGGGCTGACATAGTCTGTATATAAGGCATTTTTTGCCTTTTTGTAAAGAGTTTTGATTACACACTTTGAAGAGTTAGTGATTTTTTTAATCAATCCTTCCTCAATTGATGTATGTTTTTCTGTAACTCAATTGGAATCCTGAATACAACATAGAGTTTACCTTGGAAGTTTGGGTTCATGATTGTATTGATTCTCATTTTTGTATCTTTCTTTTAAACATGCAAGTCTTTAACTGTGTTTTATAATTCGGCACTTATGTCTTAAGGTTGTGAAATTAATCTTTCCTTCCCAAGGTATGTATGTAGACTAAACTTGTTAGGACTAAAGCATTAAATCTAAAAGAAGTTGCTCTAAGAATAGCAATTAGGCTTTCAAGTGTATGTTCTTCATGTGTCTATTTCATGATTTCTTATTAATACAGTGTATCACCATAAGTTTAGTTCCATTTTTATGAATTTTCCTTCTCCCTTTACCGTGAAAGAATTAGTAGTTTAGGTAATAACACAAAGGAAGCTGGCCTCTTCTAGAGGTTCACTCCAATCTCAGGTGACCCACAACCTCGAAGTGATCCAATGTTTCACTAGAAAGCTCAGTTTACAACTTTGCATAGGGTGCATTTCTAGGTGATAACAATTCTGGCATGCCTGGTGGGATAGTGAACTAGATTGAACTGTTGGTTTAGTATGCAACTAGTAAATTTTAGACTTTATAGAAGTCCTTTGGCATACTTGGTGACTCCACAAAGAAGAAGGACCCCAGAAATCAGTGCCTTCTACAATTTATGAGAAAATTTTAGACAAGAGGCAGCTCAAGTCCCTTTTAATATTTGCAGCTGTCACCACCAAGAAGGAAAGGTAGAGCAACAGGAAGGCGAGAGACAACGATTATCTATTCTAGAAGAACTCAATCCACTCCTCCATCTATGGGATCACACATTATTGTTTTGTCTTTAGTTTCATTTATAGTACCAGCAAATCCTCCTCAGCCACCTCCAATGGCCACTCCAAGGAATCAACCCTTTGTTGCTTTTAATGGAGGGAGCCCATTGAATTTGGCACAGCATAATGACATTCCAATGGCAGCCTTGATGATTCTGCCAACTTTCACAGGAGAAGATCAAACTACCCCGATTGAACACATGAGAGATGTGGCTTCATTATGTGGAGCCCATCACATAACCCAAGAGGATGTTGCAGTGAGATTACTAGCTGCTTCAATGAAGGGAAGAGTTGTGCAACGGTATAGGAGCCTACCAGTTAATTCAATTGCAACATGGGATGATTTTGGAGATAATTTGCATAAACAATATCAAGATAGGTCTAACAACTTATCTCTATTGGAACAATTGACTACAGTTAAGAGGGCTCCACAAGAGCATATGAACAACTTCAACTTTAGATTTCAAAGAACTTGGGATAGAATCCCTGCAACAGTGAGGCCACCTCTAGAATACACATTTTTATACTTTTTGAGGGCTCTGAACAGTGATATAGCTGTCATGATACAATCAATGGGAGGAGTATCCTTGCTAGATGCTTTCGAAATAGAAATAAGAGCCTAGAACAGCTTAATACAAGTTGGTAAACTTGCTCCTAGGCCTCCAATGCCTATGTTTCTAGAGATTCATGCAAACATTCCTTTGTAAATACCTCCTTTCACACCTCTACCAGCTGTGCCAATGCTGCCAGCTGTTGTTCCAGTTGTTGTAATACAAGAAAATGCTACTTCTAGTTCTCCAAATGAGTTATAGGAAATCAAAAGTCTATTGCAGTCTTTTGGTAACAAGCTTGTAAGCTTAGAGAAGCAGCAATCATATAGTAGGCCTCATCAGTAATAGAATTTAGGCCAGCAACAAACATATCAAGGTAATAAACAACAGTATCAAGGCAATTATCAGGGCCCAAGACAGAGTGTGAACACAAGGCCTTTTCAGGCCTATGCTCCATCCCCTGTTAGTGTGACCAAGGAGTTGGTTCCTATCCAAAACAACTTAGCAACAAACTATGAGTGATGTTACCCTTGTAACCAACCTCATAATCAGGCCACTTGCTCAAACAGACTGATCAATAGGCACTTATGGTACAAAATGCTTCAAATTCACAGCAGGGTGCAAGCAATGATGCATCCCCACAACACGAGGACCAATTTAGCAATGATACTACCCTACTTAACTGGCAAGGTCAATATTTATGTGGGTTGAATGAAGATAGTCCTCCAGTTGCAGCTAACACCAGGGAAAAGAAGAGAGATTTTGAACTTGGTCAAGCGGCTGACAAAGGAAAGGTAGTGACTACAGAACCATCTACCCCTCAAGTGGCTCCTGTTTGGTAAAGAAATCAGCAACTCCCAGACAAGGAGCAGTCATACCCACAAGCTTATCATACTAGTATAAAGATACATCCTAAAGTAAATCCAATTGTACCTTATAACATCCTTGATAGTATGAAAAAAATGAATATCACAATGTCCATGTGGGACTCATTATCCATCCCAGGTCAAAAGGATATGTTACAGTCAACCCTGTCAAGTTTGAAAATGTCTGATCAATATGAGTCTCCAATAGGTCGAGTTAGGACCATTTTGACAAATAATCCTCAAGAAAATAATAAGCGGCCCAACAAAGAGGCAATAAAAGAAGTCAAACCACCCCCCTTTTACGTGTCAGTGATCATTGGTGATAAGTTAGTTCATAACTGTATGGTAGAGAATGGAGCTAGTAGCTCTGTAATGCCAAAATAGATTGCTGACAAACTTGGACTAAAATACCAACCTTTAGAGAAGGGAGTGATCCAATTGGATGGTACTTCAGTTAATACTTTGGGTATTATCAAGGATCTAAATCTCACCCTCCATGCTTGTCCAAATTTTTCAATTCCTCAAGACATATGTGTCATAGACCTTCCACCTTTCTTTTCCTTGTTCTTATCAAGAGACTTTACAGCCAAGATAGGTGGTTATGTGTCAGCTAATTGGTCACATATGCTATTTAGAACAAGATATGGAACCAAGGTTACCATTAAATCTGAAAGGTTGGCCAAGGATCACATTGAGCCATATAACCCAAGTCCCATCAATGCTGCTCCTACTGCAAATGCAAATTGTGTTTCTTTTACTGACAATAAGTTGGTTGTTGCTCAAGAACTCCAATCAGAAGTTGTTCCTGACGTGTTGCTGCATGAATGGGCAGTTGAAAATGTATTAGATAGTCCTAAGGACCTCATTCAAGATGCTAGTATGGGAAACTATGTCATTCTTGAGCCTAACACAGAGATTCCAAACCTGGAGAAAGGTGCAGATCAGTTGTTGCAGCTACTAAGTGAACTTTGAGAGATGTTCTTTGATGGTTCCAGAAGTAAGAATGGAGCAAGAGGAGGTGCAATGTTGATTTCTCCACAAGGTGATAGGTACTACTCTGCATTCTGTTTTGTTTTTGCATGCTCCAATAACACTGTTGAATATGAGGGCCTTGTTCAAGGTTTAGAGTGGGCAAGGAAGAGAGGAATAACCAACTTGAAAGTCTATGGGGACAGCGAATTAATTGTTAATCAAGTAAGAGACCTGAATGTTGCTAAAAATGACACGCTGAAGTCTTATAGGAATAGAGTGTGGAACATGCTTGAGGAATTTGATGCCTTTAATTTAGTATCTATTCCAAGAAATCAGAACAAGCATGTTGACAGGCTTGCAACCATTGGAGCACAGTTTGACATTCCAAATGACATTAGAAAAGAGAAAGTGTAGTAGTATGTGAAGGTTGTGGTCAGACCATCAATTCCTGATAACAACATTCACTGGAAAGTTTTTGACAGTGATGAGTAGATCCTTTCTTTCTTGCTCGAGGAAGATCAGTTCTCCATGGTGAATCAAGCAAAACTCAAGCAGTAGTATGGTGATCAAGTCATACAACTAAAGACAAATAAATTACCCAAAGGCCTTGTTACCTTAGAGTCAATTTTCAGTACTGATGATCAGCTTAAAAAGGGTAGAGCTGGCTTGAAAATCAAAGATCACAATGAAGAATTGGAGATTTTCAAAGGTAAACTTCTTAAGATAGGCAAAATTTGTTCACATGAAGATAAACAAGCTTTTGTTGTTTTATGTCAAGAATTCTATGATGTCTTTGCTTGGGAATATTCAAATTTGAAAGGGTTTGATCCCCATATTGCTCAGCACACAATTGAGTTAGAACTTAATGCCAAGCCAGTAAGGTAGAAACAAAGGCCCTTGAATCCCAAGCTTGAGCCCTTAATGATTAAAGAGCTGACCAAATTACTTGAGGGGGGTATTTTCTTTCCTATTAAGCATACTTCATGGGTTTCTAACCTTGTACCAGTTAGAAAGAAAAATGGTGAGATAAGACTTTGTGTAGATTTTAGGGATCTTAACCGAGCATCTTTAAAAGACAACTACCCACTGCCCTCCATGGAACAAATCTTGCAAGTAGTTGTTGGTTCTGAGAGATTTTCCTTGTTAGATGGTTTTTCGGGCTATAATCAAGTGCTGGTTAAAGAGAGAGACTAGTTTAAAACTAATTTTACAACTAAGTGGGGCACCATGGCATACAAAAGGATGCCTTTTGGTTTATCTAATGCTAGTGCCACATTTTAGAGGGCCATGGACATGGCGTTCCAAAGCTTGATCAACAAAATTATGCTGATTTATCTAGATGACATTACAGTTTATTCCAAGAGAGTTGATGAACATTTGTCACACCTCAAGCAAGTTTTTGAAAAGTGTAGAGAATATGGGATATCCCTCAATCCTACAAAAAGTATTTTTGGAGTTCATGAAGGTAAGCTTTTAGGCCATATAGTATCAAAAGATGGAGTTGCCATTGATTCTAAAAGAGTCAGAGCTATATTGGAGCTACCATTACCAAATCACAAGAAGGGTCTGCAAAGCTTTTTGGGGCGAATCAACTTTCTGAGAAGGTTTATCCTTGATGTTGCAAACCTGTTACAACCTTTGACAGCCATGTTAAAGAAGAATGCAGTTTTTAGTTGGACAAAGGAGGAAAAGCATAGTTTTGGAGAATCAAGGAGGCATTAGCATCTGCCCCAATATTGGTAAACCTAGACTTCTCTAAAGATTTATTTTTATATGCTTTTGGTAGTAGTAGTTCAATCTCTACTATGCTGGTTCAGAAGAATAGGGATAATCTAGAACAACCCATTGCTTTCTTCAGTCAAATACTTGTTGATTATGAAGAGAAGTATACATTTGTTGAGAAGCATGCTCTTGATGTGATCAGAAGTCTGAAGAAGTTTAAACCTTTGCTTTCAAACAATAAGGTTCATATTCTGGTTGCACATGCAAGTGTGAAGGAATTTATGTTGAATAAATATTTGAATGAAAAAACAACAGGGTGGATTACTAAGGTCATGGAGCATGATGTAGATATCAAGATCACCAAATTGGTTAGAGGTAAGGGTCTATGAACAACTTGCTATAGGGTCAAGCAACAAAATTGAATCAGAAAAGGATGTTGTGTTTACTAACACAAATGAGTTTTAGAATGCTCAAGATGATGTGCCTATGGGGACAACTAATTGGGTTCAAGATATGACCCATTTCTTATAGACTGGTGAGTGTCCATATGGTTTGAACAAAGCTAAAAGAAGATACTTCAGGCTGTAGTCCATACCATATGTGTTGATAAATAATATTCTTTTTAAAAGAGATCTGAATGGTGTCCTACTAAGATGCATTCACAATGATCAGGTTGAAAAGGTGCTTCATGAATTTCATGATGGAGCTATGGGAGGTCACTTTGCCCCAAGAACTACTACCTAGAAAATCATGAGAGCTGGTTACTATTGGCCCAGCTTGTTCAAAGATGCATATTCTTGGTCAAGAAAGTGTGTCAAATGTTCTTTATTTTTAGGAAAGGAAAAACTACCTGCTATGCCTCTACATCCAATTCAAGTGGAGTAGCCCTTCGTGAGATGGGGCATTGATTTCATTGGGCCAATAAATCCACCTTCTAGTGCTGGTCACAAATGAGTACTTACAGCCACTGACTATTTTACAAGATGGACAGAAGCGGTAGCTTTAAAAGAAGCAAAAGAGTCTTCAGTTTTGAGCTTCTATGAAGATATAGTCACTAGGTTTGGAATGCTTGACTCTATCATTTCTGATAATGCTCTTGTATTTGTAGGATTAAGATTAACTGACTAGGCGGTTAAGCATGGCATCCATTTGAGCACATCTTCAAATTATTACCCTCAAGGTAATGGTTTAGCTGAAAGCACAAATAAGAACCTCATTAGGATCATTAAAAGAACCATAGAGGATAATCAAAGGACCTGGCACAACAGTTTAAAGAATGCACTTTGGGTAGATAGAGTGACCCCTAAGAGGTCTGTTGGTAATTTTCCATATATGTTGGTCTATGGCAAAGAGGCAAGATTACCCCTATCTGTGGAGCTTCTAGCTCTAGACATTGTTCACTAGTTGGAAATGTTTGAGGAATAGGACCCCATGTCTATGAGGTATGCAAAGCTCATGGAGCTCAAAGAATTAAGGGACAGAGCAATGAAAACCTTGGAGTATCATCAGCTCCAAATGAAAAGAACATTTGACAAGAGGGCTACAGAGAAAATTTTCAAGGTAGGAGATCTCTTGCTGAAATGGGATGTTTTAAAAAGTAAGCCAGGCCATCACGCCAAGTTCGATAACATGTGAACAGGTCCATTCCTTATCAAATACTATAAGGAGCAGAATGCTTATCAGTTGGCTACAACAGATGGGGAAGTACTTCCTATCCCAGTCAATGGGATACACCTTAAACCCTATTTTCAAATCTGATGGGGTTCCTTTTTGTATATATTAGTTTAGGTTTATGTTTTCAATAAGTGCTTCTATGCTTCAGGCTAATTATTTTCTATTTCCTAGGTGTTGTGCTGGCATAGTATTTTCTCTTTCGTTTTCCCCTATTTTGTTTTGCTTTTGGCAACCTATTGTGTCTTGTGGATCTCAAGCAAGTTGCGACCATGTGCAAAATTGATATTTTTTGTTTTTATTTTCTGATCCTTTTAATGACTCCATGCCAAATGGATAAGCCTAGACTACTGGTCTTTATGTTTAACAGGCAAACATCCAGCAAAGGTCGCCATAAATGTTACCTAATTTTCACCCTCAAGCTTAATCAGGTAGAATATCATGTGACAGGGGTTCCATTAGGTTTGAACACTTCAAACCAAGGAAAATATTAGCGTGAGAATGGCAAGGTCCCCTCAATCCATTTTTGAAATTTCTGTGTTGTCTATCGGCAAGACATTTCTGATGTCATAACGATTTGTTTTTATATACAAGCAGCTTTCGACATGACATTCATGTGGTCTTGGCGATAGTGGAAAGACCTATTGGCATGAGTCGTGTTCACCGTTGAGAGGTCTTCCCGAATGAGTTGGGTCTCCCCAACTAACTCATGAGGTGCTTCATTGGCGTAGGTAATCCATACTGGCATGTTGTTTCATTGAGCGCTTTGATGTCACAGTGATTGGGATCTATCTCCAGGCATCTCTCGGCATCAAATTCTCTTTTGTTTCAGCGACAGAAAAGGATTATATCAGCATAAGTTATACCATCAGTATGTGGTCACAGCGAAATTTCTTTGTCTCACCGATCGGAGGTTGAATGGAACGAATCGACAGGAGTTTAAGACTTCGATGAAGGGTCATAGCGAAAAGGTTATGTCTCCCCGACAGGAAAATGACGTCACTAAAGATAGGGTCTCCTCGACTCGTCATCTCTCGCCGACATCAAAACTCAGCAAAGGGCGAAGGGATCGGCATGTGGTCTCAGCGAGTTGAGATGGTCTTGTCAAAAGAAGAAGGGGTGGTCTCAATGTGGTTGCCTTCGGCAGGAGTCTCATCGACAACGAAAATACTTCACCGAGAAAGAGGACTTCGGCATAAGGTTATACCGAAGTAAGAATGTCTCCCCGACAATCATAGGAAAGCGACATCAAAAAAGGAAGCAGGCTTCAGCATAAGGTTATACCAAAGTGTGAATGTCTCGCCAATGGATGTGAAGCCTTTGGTATAACTCTTGGTGACAGATGGACACTTCGGCAAAGGTAATGAAGTTGCCATGAAGTCTTGGCGAAGGCTTAATGTCTCCCTAACATGAAGGAAAGGCTATCGGAAAGGGTCGGTGCCCTCGGTGTAACATCTCACCGTCAAGATGATGTCTGGCCGACATTGTGATGTCTCAGTGAATGAAAAGTCTTGGCAAAGGATAAAGCATTCAGAAAAATGTCTTGCCGAAGGATAACATTCTCGCCAAAGAAATCAAAGGAGGCGGCATCGACATAGGAAAGAGAGTTTGGCAGGAGTCTCGCCGACAATAAAAGGCCTCACTGAGAAGAAGACTTCGGCAAGGGGTCTTGCCGAAGTAGGGTTGTCTCCTCGACCAAAAGAAAGTGGCTCATCGCCAAGAGTTAAGGAACCTGGAGGGAAGTCTGGCTGACAGGCTGATATCTCACCAAAACCGAAGGAGCTCGAGCTCGTGGGAGAGGAGTAAACTCAGGGTAAATGAAATAAGCTCGCCATGAGCTCTCACCGACTATTCTATGATATCTCAATAGCTGCAGAGACACCTAATTGCATCAATGAGACACTTCTAGTGTCTCACCAAGATGTGATTCTTTTCAGGAGAAGTTTTGACCACCCGGGAGTCTGCGTGTAGATCACTCAACCAATTAGAGAAAGCCAAAAGCAAGTCATGGTGGCTCAACCAGATGAAGAAGATCAACAGAATGATAGGCAGTGAGTTATCTATTTGGAGCTCAGGAGCATTCAAAGCAGCTCGACTGGAGAGAGATTCAAATATCGACATGAGTGGCAAAAGTGAAGGCGGTGGTTGCAAGATGTTCAAGGAGGGAGTCCATTAAAGGCAATTTTTTGACACCAACATGGACACGCAGGGTGCAGCTTGAAATTCAATAAAAATCTAAGGGCCCATTTTTTGGGCCCTGAATATTATTTTTTTTGTTTTGTGAGCCCTAAGGGGCCGACACAATCTGTATATAAGGTATTTTTTGCCTTTTGTAAAGAGTTCTGATTACACACTTTGAAGAGTTAGTGATTTTTTTAATCAATCCTTCCTCAATTGATGTATGTTTTTCTATAACTCAATTGGAATCCTTAATACAACATAGAGTTTACCTTGGAAGTTTGGGTTCATGATTGTATTGATTCTCATTTTTGTATCTTTCTTTTGAAAATGCAAGTCTTTAACTGTGTTTTATAATTTTGCACTTATGTCTTAAGGTTGTGAAATTAATCTTTCCTTCCCAAGGTATGTATGTAGACTAGACCTATTAGGACTAAAGCATTAAATCTGAAAGAAGTTGCTCTGAGAATAGCAATTAGGCTTTCAAGTGTATGTTCTTCTTGTGTCTGTTTCATGATTTCTTATTAATACAGTGTATCACCATAAGTTTAGTTCCATTTTTATGAATTTTCCTTCTCCCTTTACTATGAAAGAATTAGTAGTTTAGGTGATAACATAAAGGAATCCAGCCTCCTTTGGAGGTTCACTCCAATCTCAGGTGACCCACAGCCTCGGATTGATCCAATGTTTCACTAGAAAGCTCAGTTTACAACTTTACATAGGGTGCATTTCTAGGTGATAACAATTCCCACTTGGATTTCTCTAGTTGCGCTTATTTAGAGCAGATGATTAAAAGATTGAACACACTGGCTCCCCTCCATGGCACTCACTTCTATGATTAAGCCAAGCTTCGAGTTCTCATGAATCCCCCATGATAAAATCTTCATCTCTACTAAGAACTGCAAGTATGTGGGACACCTTCAAAGGTTTGACCTCCTGACATCAACAAATATTAGTGATTTTTGGCTTCTACACAAAGGTTCATAATAAGGGCATCCAGTTTAGGGGGTGCAATGATAAACTCCTTGTGAGAGGTCTCCCCACCCTTAGAACAAGGGCTTTACACATCATAAAAATATTGGGGGAGAGCTCTCATGTACCGCTTCCTATTCTTTATGATTTTCATCACAACCACAAATTTATATAGTGGTTTGGAAGATCTTGGCTTATGCTTGTTACCACTTGGGTCATTCCCTTGGAGTGAGTACTTTTTCCCACCAAGACAAGCCCTCTAAAAGTGAATAATAGTGAGTAAGTACATTTGTATTTCAAGTATCTTTTCTTGCATGAACAAAGAGAGAACACGTGCTATGCCTTTTCTCACACTAGCATGGTTGTTCAATTTTAAACCCAAATTGAAAGAAGTGGAGGCAATTTCTTAGGCAACCAATGTCACTAAAATGCTTTTGAGTCTCAAGATTGTCATGAAGTGCAAGAGAAGTGCATATGCATTTGAATGACACAATTTGCAAAAAATATTACAAAACAAAGCAAACACAAGTTCTTTTTTAAATCCCCAAAAGCAGTAATGACTTCTTTTTAAAGCACCAAATTTGAGTGTGAAGTTGATTGTTCAATTTTAATCCAAAATCTAAATTCTAGTAAGTATCTAAGATTCAATTTTAACCAACTTGGAAAAGCTTGAGTTGTAGGTTAATTTTAAGTCCAAATTGAATCTAGTTCATCCTAGGAAATGAAATTCAAAAATTGAAGCCTAAGATTATCACAAAGAGCATTAAAAAATGATTTTAAGTCTTCAAATTTTGATCCTCCCCTATTTCATGCAAATACGACATTGAAATGAAGATACGACTATCTAAAACTGTCAAATGCGGTGCTAAAAGACAAAAGCAACGCTCTGTTGAAAGCAAAAGTGGCACTCTGCAGCAAGCAGAGAGCGCGAATGCAGCATGATTAAAAAAGCGGCGCTCTGTGGTTAGAATTTAAAGACATAAGACAAAGAGTGTAAATGTGGTGGTAAATCAGAAGCGACACGATAAAGGAATGCATATGTGGTGCAACATAGCAAAAGTAGCGTTGTAGAATAGAAGCGGCATTTTGCAGGCTCGTATTTGCAGAAAGGAAGTGTCACGTTCCTGTATTTGCAAAAAATAGGAAAATCAAGTAAAATTTAACAAATTAGAATGCTTTGCCCTCCTAGTGCCAAAATGTGAACATCAAACCTGCACAAACTAACAAGAGATCAACAAACAAGTTTCAAACATGTTAGAAAGCAAATCCAATGTTCCCTATGAAATTTTTTAACCAAAATCACTAGAAAACATGAAATAACAAGAAATTGAACAAAGTAAAGCATGTAATCTAAATAAAATCAGCTAAACCTCCATCCCATGTAGAGAGTGGTGCTCCTTTGATGTGGAAAGAATCCCTTTCCCAATCCCTTTGATAAGCTTGATGGTTGAAGATGATTCAAATGTAAAATTGACTATAATCTAGCTAAAATGCTTGAAAATGATGAGAAGCTATGGAGTGAAATACCAATAGTGATAATGCTCTAATTTGTTGATCCATATTATGAAAAGGATGCTTCTATTTATAGAAGCCAAGGGTTGAAGAATGGAGGAAATTGGTGAATATAGGATAAATTGAGAGCCAATGAGAATGTGCCAAGTGTCACAATTCTATGAAGGAAGTTGGAGCACATTTTGGGAAATGTGTGAGTGGAGGGGGATGGAAGAGAAGTAAATGTTGATGGTTGAGAATTTGAAAATGGTTTAAGAGGAATTGAATGAGATTTGAAAGGATGTAAGAAAATTTGAAAGGTTGTAAGAGAATTAAATGTAGATGTAAAAGGTATTTGAAAACCTTTGGAGGGAAATTGAATGAGAGGTTGTTGAGAGGAATATTCCTTGGAATATGCCTTGGTGAGGGAAAATAGATGATTTAAATAATTGATTGAAATTATTTTCATGTGCAACCTAGTTAGTTGACCATGGGTTGACTTAACTCTTAAGGAGTTAAAAGCTAGAGGAATTAATAATGATGATTAGAAAGTTGATTTAGGATTAATTAATCCAAAATTAATTAATTGGAGTGAATTAGGAGATTGTGGCATTTGATTTGATTGATTTTAATCAAATGAGAGGATTAAAAGGGGATTTAATTAAATAATTTGATTTAATTAAATATGATGATAATTAGTTAGAAGAAGGGTGAATTAATCAATAAATTTAATTATTTGATTAATAGTTGAATTTGCTGATTTTAATTAAATAATGTTGATTATTCAATTAATTGATCAATTTGAGATGGTTTCAAAAGAAATGGTGTTCGTTGATCGGAATCAGATGTCTAGTATTAATCAAGAAATTTTATGTGTCTACAATAATTAACTTAGAATTTAGGATGACTCATCATAACAATCACATTCTATACAATTTAAATAGTGTCAATGTTTATTTAATTCATGTCATAATAGGATGTCTTAAGGGGTCCTAATACGATGTCTTAAGGGGATCAAAGAAGAGTATAATTGAGTATAAATATTAAGTGATATAAACAAGTATTATACTTTAGGGTGACTCATCATAACAAATGATATAATTAAGTATATTCATTTAGGATATGTCCTAATACGACGTCTTAAGGGGATGAAAGAAGAGTATAATTAAGTATAAATATTAAGTTATATAAACAAGTATTATACTTTAGGGTCACTCATCATAACAAATGATATAATTAAGTATAATATTTAGGATATGTCCTAATACGATGTCTTAAGGGGATAAAAGAAGTAATATAGATGTTACTTAGTGATTATACAATCAAATTTAAAGTTCAAAGTAGGGTGAATCACCATAACAAATGATATAATTAAGTATATAATATATAGGATATGTCCTAATAGGATGTCTTAAGGGGATGTAATACTTCAAATTACATGTCTCATATTTAATCACAATTGATATAATTGATTTAACAATAATTTATACATGATATTTAGTGATTATACAATCAAATATAAAGTTTCAAAGTAGGAAAACATGCACATTTAACAAACAAAATATATAGAATATTGATTTTGATACATAAAATTACATAGAGCCTAATTGTGTATGTACATGTATTTGTAATTTGTACAAAATGTTTAATTTTGTATGTATGTACATATATGTCAACTCAAAACAATGTTTACAAAATTTGGCTATGCCATCTCAAGAACATTTGCAACTTGCGACTGGAATGTACTAGGTCTTCACGCCATCTGATATCAAAATGGTACAAGCAATATCAATGAAATCATCAAAACATACATATTTTAATTTATATAAAACTATTTATATGTACACAACTCAAGTACCTATATTTAAAAGTATTCCACACATGTTTGTAGGTTGAATCTGCATCCTCTCCTTTTTGTTTCAAAGTATGATACCAATGTGATGATGGATTAAGGATACAAAAAAGAATAATAAATCAATTTTAACTATTAATGTACAAGCAATATCAATATATAATCAAAACATGTATTTAAATATAATTTAACTAATAATTACCTATTTTTAATTGAATATGCATGGACTCTCCTTTTTGTGATGATGGCTTAAGGATCTATAAAAGGACAATTTAAATCAATTTCAAATAATAACACACTTGAGCAATATCAAAACACATATTTAATCTATTTAAAAGGACACTATAAAACTAAAACTATATTTACCTGTATTTACTTATTTCATTGTACCATCTGCATCCTCTCTTTCTTGCAATGCATCTATGATTTTCTCATGCTTTTCCATAGAAATTTTCCATATAACTTTATTTTTAGGTCTTCCACAATCCGATATAGTTTTATATTTGTTGCCACCACCAAATGTGAATAGTGTATAATCTTTTTATGTGTTTCATATTCTTCAAATGCAAGAAAGCCATTCTTCCTTATCAGGTATTTTTGTAGCCAATCAACCAACATCAATCCTATTGGAAAACATGATAACCATCATCAAATAACTTCTCAAATTTTTTTTAAAGGGATCACTGTACCTGTTGGATAATAATAGCCATCATCATCTTCTCAAGGTGCTATTAACTTATGTTTAGTCTCCACACAATGAGCCAGCCAATATTATATTTCCTCTTCATTCCCCTTAGGTGCAACAACAACATACACATGTCCTGCAAACAAAATTTGATTTAATAACTTGCATGTATCCATATAAATAATTTAGTATTACAAAATAACTTAATAAAGTGAAATAAAATAAAATAAATTGAATTAAATTACCTTCTTCTACAAGGTATGAAACACGGTCATAGTCTTCAAATGCAAAAACTTGATCATTATATTCAATATTTGTTTCATATTGATCGTTTGCTTGTGCAAGTGTCAACAATATTTGCTCCCACTCTTCAACCCATTCTGTATTTTCACATGCTTCCCAATCTCCCAAGATACAAAACTGGAAAAAACATGCAAGATCCCTTATCTAGATAGTCCATGATGTGCTTATTATTGAACTTTTAAATGAATTCCATTTAGTAGATCCACTGATTGTCTCACAATCAACTCTAGGTAGAATGTTCTTTTCTTCAACCAACCAAAAGAATCAATGAACTGTAGAGTACTCACTCAAACAAGGTGTACATAATCTTGTATTGCACCAATCCACAATCCCACGTGCATCTTTAAATTTTACTGCATCCTAAAATTTCAATTGTTCTCTAGCAAGAATTCTTTTGACACATGCACCAGCTCCATCATGTTCTCCTTTACCATGCCTAGCTTAAAAAAAACTCCATATATTTTGGACATTAAGTTCCTTGTGAACCCTACTTAACCAATAGAACATTCAAGCATTCTTGAACTACCCTATAAAATTATCTAACCATATGAGGCATTCTATCATCTGGATTCCTCTTTCTCTTAAATTTCTATAAAATATATTGAAATAGTATTGAAAAAACTCTGACGAGTGTAACTAATTGTCACTCAAATAAAAATGATACTCTTAAAAAAATTCTATCACCCTTTGTGCTATCATCTTGGTGCAGGGGCACCTAGTCAACATATTACAAAGGTAGTTTAATGTTAGTTTTGGGTGTTCTAGTCATCTTTTGGATTGTAATAAGGTATATTTAGACCATTTTCAATGTAATTGGTCATGTAGGGTCAGTTTGGAGTCATGTTGTTAAGTTTTGCAAAAAGTTGTAAAGTTGCACAAGCAACATTTGCATTTTTAATGATTTTGGAAAGATAAACGGTCATATGGTTTGAAATGTAGTTTAAACTATTATTTCTTGGTTGTAAATGTTTAAATATTCCTTGAAAACTTTGAGGAAAGGTTCTGGTTGAATATTTGATGATCAAGCAATAAAAGTAACTTCATTTTCTGCAATTTTTAGTGTTAGTTTGTTGCTATAGCATTTGGTACAACTCTGTACGGTCTGATAATGTACTAGTATGCATTTGAATTCATATGGGAATTAATTATCTATCATTTTCAGTTGGTTTCACTCAATTTCATCAAGTTTGAGGCCTATTAGAGACATTTTTTTGCAAACGGGTTAGAAACCCTAGTTTTGAGGGTTTGATTGGAAGAAAATGGATTATTGACCCATTCCATTGATGAATAGGTTTGGTAATTGGTGGAATGGGTATAGTTAGGATGTATTTTGTGTTGGTAAAGTTTCCATGAATAGGCGAGGAGAATTTGTGCAAGTATGTTAATGCCCTAGGCTGAAAACACTTATTTTTGAGCAATTTTGATGCATAGAGGGTAGGGTTTGAAGAGAAACACTTTGGGAGGTGTTTGTAATGATTGGGAATGATTAGGAAGACATATTTTGACATTGTAAGTATTGGTATGAAGATTGGAGACCTGGGTTGTGAAATCCTTGTTGCCACCCTTTCAAACAAGCCTAATAGGCCTTTATGCAAGCGTATCAGCAATTTTTTGAGCGTTATGTTCCAAAGAAACCCATTTTTATTTTCAAATATGTTATGGAGGTGGGGAAAGGGTATCTATAATAGTTATTGGTTTTTGGGTTTGAGACCTGGTCTGCAAATTAAGGGGGAAAAACCTTGTTTGTTGTGCTATAAGGAATAGTGCCAATTTGTGAAGGAATTCATTGAGTTTGAGGTGTTAAGACTTATCAATGGTTTGATTGAGTTGATTTGTGTTCTCTCACCCTGCTCTGCATCACATATGCATTTCTATAAACAATATGGACAAACATAGCTACTTGCACTGAATTATAATATTGTGATTGAATTTCCTCTTGCGGAGCTAGAGTATAATTTTTTGCAAAATCAACCACTGAAAGAATAGTACCAAGTGGAAATGTGTTTCTACATGCGTGAAATTATCCATAAAGCCATCGAGCATTTTGAGAGTGCATGAAATATTTTGGTACAACTTTATTCTTGAATTCACTTATGAATGCATGTGCACTAACTTTTTTCTATAACTAAATCACAATGCTTTCCTATTTTTCCATCTTTTAAAGAATAGTCAACATTTTTAAATATTTTAACATCTAATAATTGTTGTCCAAAATCATTATCAACACTTTCATGCATACAAATTCTTAAGAATGAAATATTTCCACAACTAGTGCATTGTCCAAAAATACAAGAACTTAAATAAAACAATTTACTATTAGATATTTCACAAAACAAACCTTATATAAACTCCCTTATTGTTTTAGGTGGCATATTAATACCAAATTCCTATATAATCATGTTAGTATGCAAAGTACAACATATATATCGAAAAACATCATAAAAAATAACGAAAATGAACATGCGTTTTACAACAACAAGATATTCGTTGCTTATTAATTTTTACATACCAGGGTTTACATTTATCAAAAGACCTTTGAATTGTTTTAATATTACCAGGTAACACTAAATCACCACAAAATTTTCTATAAAATTCAATTTGTGTTGTATCTAATAGGTGTTTTGGATGAGGATCGCAAACTTTGGACCCCACTCTTATAAGGTTCTAAAAATTTGAACTCGCCCTTGCTTTGTGGTCAGTGTTTTGGCTTGTATTCTAGTTCGAGAAAAGCATTGGGAATTTGAACCTAGCCCTTAACTTGGTTTGACCTAAAAGTTGGAGGTGCTAACAATGTCACAAAAATAGTGACTTTGGACATATGGATGACAACTTTTTTTTCAAATTTTTTTGATGAAATTAAAACCCATTATAGATGAGACAATGCAGATTCCAAATATGTAATTTTTTTACAATTGGATTATTTTTTCTATTTTTCAATTAATTTCTTATGAAACTGGTCCATAAAATTGAAATATCAAGGTTTTTTACTATTTTAATAACTTTTTATTAAAATATTTTTGTAAAACGAATTGCACAAAAAAACATAGTTCAGACAATTCTTTTCAATTTAAAATAAAAACAAAAAATGATAAGTTTAGGTCATCTTGTGCATGACGTATACAACGATTTTTCAAAACGACAAATATGGCTAATAAAAATTTAACAAAAACAATATTCAACAAAA
This sequence comes from Sequoia sempervirens, assembly GCA_007258455.2. Classification (NCBI taxonomy): domain Eukaryota; kingdom Viridiplantae; phylum Streptophyta; class Pinopsida; order Cupressales; family Cupressaceae; genus Sequoia; species Sequoia sempervirens. Next base: position 260,047 of record VDFB02335642.1, read on the forward strand.
AAAATTACAAAAAAATATCGAAAATGTGCTTCAGTGAGTTATAAATATTTTCCCAAAAGGATTTAGAAAAATATCATAATTTAGGTCAAAATATGGATGACGTACATGTGCATGGTATGGTAAAAAAAAGTGACTTTTAAACAATGGTTTTTAGAAATGCCTATTGAAAATATTTTTTTATTATTTGGGTATTGAAATAAATTACATATTTGGAAACTAGACTCTGAGTACTACATTTTATGCTTAGTGATGTTTTTGAAGATTCCATCTCTAAGTGCTTCAAATTTTAAGGTCAAATGTGTCAAATTTTGAAAATTGGGGAAAACACTTCCACTTTTTGGCCAAAAAGTGGACTCCACTTCTTGCCAACACCCTCATTATTGACCAACTCTCTTCTCCATTACTACTCCACACCACAACAACCAAATTCATGTGCTATAGTAAAACCCTAGACACATCCTAATTCATCCTATGTTCCATTATCCCCTCTTGATCTTATCCCATTTTCCTCTCCTAGTCTCATCCTATTATCCCCCCCCCTCATTCACCCACTGCCCATATTCACCCTATGCACTCATCTATATCTTCACAATTGTTGACATCATCTCTCTTAAAAGCTAGGAGGACACTTACATCCACTATTTTGTATTTCCAGACAAGCAGAATTTGATTGTCCATCCTAGGTATTGTGCTAGCAACCACTATTATTGATCATGCATGATGATGCATGATTTGTACTATTCTTGTGATCAAGAATAATGAGTTCACTTGAAGTATGCAAATATAGCTTCAACAAGCTTCAAAACCCCTATCTTTTGTCACATGTTCTTTAAACATTGTTATGAACTCTAGTTTTTTACTATCACCATGAGACTACATTACCTTAAGGAATTTTTTCAAACAGTTCACTGCCTTATCTATGCTTTTAATTAAACAAATAAACTAATGAAAGTGATATAAAAACTTAATATTTTTTGTTTCATTTCCAGATGTTGACATCAGACAACCCTAGTGATGTCGGTGGCATGATGGACCATGGAGTCACTACAGCAATAGCCAGTTTTGATCCTTTGAGAGAGGTATGCAATAGATTAGTCAATTTGACATTATATTTGCTATTTTATCTAGTCTATTATTGAAAATTTTCATGATACTTGTATGTAGTTTAATTTCTATCTTGATGGTTGCTACAGGTGGTTGTCACTCCATCCCGTCGACGTGGTAAAGTTGTAAATGAGCATGATGATTATTTGTATGTGGTAAGTGATTATTTTTTTATGTCATTCCACAATTCAATTTATATGTATTAACATCTATACTTTTTATATCAGTTGCAACTCTAGAGGAGTGAAGAGAGGAGGACTAGTGAGTGTGTTTGAAAGACAAAAGAACCAATAGACACTCCATCCAGTCGACCATCGAAGGTAGCACATGATCTATTTCCTTCCCTTAGAGGAAATGACTATGTATTAGGGTTGTTTGTTGTATGCCTACGTGGCATTTTGGAACATATAGATTTTGTACTATCGATATATGTGATAATTTATGTTCATATGGCTCTTTTATAATAAGCATGTATGACTTTATTGGATATATTGTATACTTTTATCAACATATATCATTGTATAGCCTTACGACTTTTTCATTAATGCAAATCTTATTTTACCACTGCCATTCTTGAATGATGTTATCATGCATATTGTGTAAATTTTACGCTTGAATGTTGTAGGCATGGGTGTTGTTTACATCTAATGCTTAAATAATTAATGTTGATTGCTCAATAAGCTCCATCTAATGTGTATTATGTAAATAAGCTCCATTCCTGGTGGTTTGTATCCTTTGCAATGCTTCTATTACTTTTGCTTCTCTTATTCACATCTTGCTAACACCATTGTCTATGAAAAACACAGTCATAAAGCACTTACAATATGATGACCAACAACGTCAATATTTCACAGTCATAAAAACTTTAATCATTGTCTTTCATTTTCTCATGGTCTTGACATTTATCATTTGGTTAGCCCTATAATTGATAAACAACTTTATTAGTTGATGCTAAACAACTTCAATTTTTCCTAAATGATTCACCAAGGATTTATCATTTACTTATGTGTTAATTCAATGTTCTCTGATAATGAATCAATATATAAAAGACTACAAAATTATATATTTCCCACCACTATGGCTTCCATCTAGATCTTATATTCATTATGCAATTGTGTGCATGCCTACAATGCTTATAGGCTAAATTTTATACTCCTTTTGTGTTACTGCTGACATGTGCCCCTTGAAATCCATGAGATTAGGGTGTAGTAAATAAGCACATTGATTTTTTAGATTGTATATTAGTAAAGTCTAATGTTACTTACTCTTGTAACAATTATGCTTCTAATCAATTGAACATATCATTCCTATTCTTTCTTATGTGCTTAAATTATTGAATTAGTTGGATGAAAGTAAGAAAGTAAATAACTTGACACACATTGAAAGAGATATTTGCAAAAAAAAAGTATTGAAGTTGTGCTTCCTCATTTCCACTATCATCTTGCAACATTTACAAATCAATTTGGGCTTTCAAATGCATTGGGGCCTTGTCAAGAACATCTACAGTTCTCTATTAACTTTCCTTCTTGTGGATTACGTGCTTATTCAATCTACTTGTCTCCTGCACTCATTTGTAGAGTCATCTTATATTCCTAATTTGAAACTGCAACTCACCAACCTCCATATTTGACTTCCAAGGGTTGTACTCATGCTTACACAAGAGCATCCAACTCATAGAATATTCTAAATTCCCCCCACACAAATATATGAAAGATAAATCAATTGAACTACATGTTGTTCAATTGGTTCTACCATTTATCTCATTTAGAGTAACATCCACTACAGCCAAAACCATCTAGGTAAGATTGTATTTTGTTGTGTGAGTTCATCTAAAGCCAAAACCTATTGAGTCAGTTAAGTACTCAATGGAAACTATCACTCATGACTTCCTATAAGTGGTCTGGTGCAAAGAATGTATAGATCAACCCTCAGCCTTCTTATACCAATTAATCAAACCCATCACTCATGATTGTTCATGCAAGTGGTGTGAAGCTTGGGATGTTTGGATTAACCTTAAGCCTCATACACCAATTCCCCTATTCTTCAATGTGCTATTCTTTGTAGATTTTCCCTTTTCCTCAACTATTTTGACACCCACATGTTTTACCTCTTTCATGCAATCATATGCTTTTGGTGTGGAAAACTCATAATTGTTAATTCTCACATGAATCTTTCTCTTTTCCTTTGTTTTGCATGCCATCTTAAGGGATTGAGCTAGTTGAACGTAGCTCAGACTGGTTTGCGGTGTTTGGGTGTGATATAGGACCATTCCTAGCCTAAATGTACCCATTTGTATGTGTTGAAATAGTCTATTTGGTCACATGAGTTGCAGAACAAAAGTTATACCCCTTTGAAACTTTACATTGCTTGCATTTGACACTTTTTCCATCAACTAAAAAGTCGTCACTACTAGAAAAACCCTCTGAGGTATCAAAAACTAGGATATTTTATTGTAGAGGGCCCCAACATGATCCCATAGCCTAAGATGAGAAGTTTCTAAGCATCACGATTTTTGAGTAACAGTCGGTCAAAGATTGCAACCATTTTGCACTTTGGACTCTTAAGGGGTTGAGCCAACTAAACATAGCTTGTACTAATTTGGTGTGCTTGGGAATGAAAGAGGATTGTTCCTAGCCTAAACATACCCATCTGTACATGTTGGAATAGTCTATTTGGTCACACGCATTGGAGAACAAAAGTTATGCCCCTTTGCAACTTTACACTACTTGCATTTGACACTTTTTCTATCAACTGAAATGTCATCACCACTGGAAAATGCCTCCAAGATATCAAAAACCAGGAGAGGTAATTGTAGAGAGGCCCAACATGATCTTGTAGCCTCATATGAGAAGTTTCTAAGCATCATGGTTGTCGAGTAACAACCCATCAAAGATTGCAGCCATTTTGCACTTTGGACTCTTAAGGGAATGAGTCATTTGAACCTAGCTTGGACTGATTCGTCATGTTTGGGTGTGAAACAGGACCATTCCTATCCTAATCATACCCATTTTGGTGTATTGGAATATCCGTTTGGTCATATGAGTTGTTGAACAAAAGTTGCACTCCTTTGTAACTTTACACTGCTTGCATTTGACACTTTCCATCAACTAAAAAGTCATCACCACTAGAAAATGCCTTTGATATATCAAAAAATAGGAGAGGTTATTGTAGAGGGGCCCAAAATTATATTGTAGCCTAAAATGAGAATTTCTAGGCATCACAGTAATCCTCCAACCGTCGACCCTTAAACCCTCAACCCTTAAACCCTAATACCTCAACCCTCAACCCTCTACCCTATCTATTAAACCGTCTACCCTATACCTTAAACCCTAATCCCTCATACCTCAAACCTTAAACCCTCAACCCTTAAACCCTAATCCCTCAAACCTCAAACCTTAAACCCTCAACCCTTAAACTGTAATACCTCAACCCTCTACTCTCTAACCTCTACCCTATCAATTAAATCATCTACCCTATACCTTAAACCCTAATCACTCATACCTCAAACCTTAAAACCTCAACCCTTCAACCCTAATCCCGCAATCATCGACCCTTAAACCCTCAACCCTTTGTAGTGACAAAAAAAGTATCCCTTTTCCTCACTTAATTTAGGAATAGTTAATATTAAAATGAACCTAATGTTGCCTTAATCTAGTGTTGTAATTTGTTTTACACATTCACATTAAGTTTAGGGACTTTTAAAACTAAATGGACCTAATTGTGCCTTATTTAGGGTGTTGTAAAGTGTATCTTTACACTTTCACACTAATCTAAGGATTTATTAATTAATATGGCTTCTTTATGCCTTATTTGGTCCTATTTTGTATCCACAAGCCTTATTTAATGCATTTTTCCTAGGATAATCTTGACATTTATTAAATGACCAATCATAATTCATGTTTTTGGGTTTTTTTTTCTATATTTGGTGATCAAGGACTCATACGCCACCTTGGGCATATGGGTCCCACCTAGGTTTCGGGACTTGATCTTGAATTTTGCATTAAACTTAACATTTCTTGAAATTTGTGTCCCAAGTTTAAGCTACTGGGGCTCATATGCCCAAGGTGGCATATGAGTCCCGCTTTAGCTTGGACCTATTCTTAATTCAATTCTTGGTGGGATTTTATTCTCCTAGATCTGATGTTGGCTTGTAGTATTGTAATTTCAAGAAATTTGGTATAAAAAAGTATACATACAAGCTTATTTCACATAATTTATCCTCGAAATTCAAGTATTCAAGTATCCTAAGAAATCTTATGAAGCACTCCTATAGAAAATTTCATGATCAAGAGAGAATTCAAGAGTTCATTATCAAGCATTCGAAGCATCAATTCAAGATTCAAACATCATGTCAAAGTCTTCATGCATCATGTGTGTTTTTTAGCTAACATTTGTGATGTAGGTTTCATGATTCAAGCAAGCATTCAAGAAAAAGTTTCAATCATGCAATCTAAAGCCAAGATCCACATTCATGCTAGTCATTTCACACAAGTTTTCAACCTTTATTACAAGGGTGTGGTGAGTTGCAACATTGCATATTGTTCATCATTCCTTCATTCTATTTCATTTCATTTCAAGGTTTGATTACCAAAATGGGTTTTGACCAAGGAAAACCCCTATCCACTAACAAATCAACTTTTTTTCCTCCCTTCATGTGTGATTGCAGATCTAGGTGTTTTAGAGCTTGAAGATCCAAAGAAGAGAAAGTTGCAAGGTTGAAGAAAGTTGTCAAAGTTTTCAAGAAGTTGTCATCTTCATAGAAACTCACCTACAAACCATAATTCATACTTTTAGACTCAGATATCAGACAAGAAAAAAGCTACAGGAGATCACTCGAGGCTACAAAAGTTTTAGTCAAACCCTAATACTAGAACTAAATTTCCACCTTCAGTGTATGAGTCCTAGTATACCTATTTTCAGTAGTTTTTTGTAGATCCTAGTTTGTCAGTAGAAGATTGCATATCCTACCCCGAAACCCTAAATTGGGATTAAATCACCCAATCTAGCATATGAGTCCCAGTGCACATCAGGAACAACAATTTTCAAATTTTTCAGGCCTTGCTTAGTTATCTTCATTTCTCCAGGTACTTCTCTATTTATCCTCAGTTTATTATTTTGATTTTAAGTTTCATTTTTTAAGTCGCATAGTTAGATTTGCATATTACTTTCATTTCTTTCTTTCTAAGAATTTGCTTAGTGGTGAGCCCCCTTTTTAATCACACCTAAGGAAACCCTCATAATAGCTAGAAAACCTCTTCCCTCATTTGACTCATCTTGGTTGAGGGATCTCTAGGGTTTCCTAATGAACTAAGAGTGAAATAGGTCCTAAACCCTTAGTTCCATCTACTAAAAGGTGGAACCCTATTTCCATCAGTTTGTTTTGGTGAACCCAACCTTTGAACCCTTTATTTTTTATTTGGATTGCATTAAAGTCCTAGATTTATCTTACATTAACTTTTCATTAGCTCTTGCATTAGTTAATTTGCATTTCTGGCTTCTAAATCTTGCATTAGTGAAAAGTGCATATAGGTTGCATTTATGCATCTTAAATCATTTAATTTCACTTAAATTCTATAATTGCAAATAGTCAAGTCAATATACAAGCTAGAAACCTTAGAATGAACTTATAATTTGTTGAATTTGGTGCAAAAACCTTAATTTGGGACTCGTTCGCCCACCTGGGCGATTTAGTCCCTATATAGGTTCTTTTTCTTGATTTTGGGGAACTTTGTGTTGATTTTTTTTCACTATATAAATCTACCAACAACCCTAAATAGGACTCATTCACCCCTCTAGGTGATTTAGTCCCATATTAGACCTAAAATTTGATTTTACAACGTTAAAAACTTTGTTTTTGTTTGTTATTATTAGATCTCTGTCTCAAGTTACTGAGTTTCTATTTCATTCATTTCATTAGATCTAGATTAATTTAGCTTCACTTCAAGTGCATTTGTAAACATAAGAATTAGAATTAAAGAATATCATTTATCTTGTGTTCACTGCATTTATCTTGCATTCATTGATTGTCCTTTGCATGAGCTTTACAACTTTTTGTCCTATTGCTAATACTATGGTGAGACGTAGTTCAAGATTCATGTCATCAAGTGCGATAACACACTCGTCATAGATCTTGGGTTATCTAGTTCTTTCACTCATAGTGCTGACACTAGTTCACTAGGTATGGACCATACCCTTGATAACTCTTACCTTCAAATAGTATGACAAGTGTTGAAACAATGGTTGCTAGTATCCCTCAAGAAAACATAATCCAAATCCATGAAGAATTGGAAAAATTACAACATAAAGTGAGTACTGAAAACATTTCCAACATTGTTATTCCTACCATAGATAACATACACCGCATGATTGAAAGTGAACAAGGAATAGAACTTGCATGTAACTTAGCTCATTTTTTTGGAAAACATATTACCTCAACAACTAGTTGTTCTCAAACTTCAAACAATACTCAAAGTCAAGGAGAAACTCAAATTCCTCCTCTTATGACCATTTCCTCTATTCCCACCTATACCAACCTTCAAGTCACCACAATGAAGCAACCTACTAGTAATATCATTCCTACCTTGGGTATTTCCACTAGCAATCCTTATACCTTTGTGGCATCTCACGTCTTATCTCCTACCACTTTACCTCCCATAAGCATTCCATTCACTTCCCCCTCAAACACATATACACCTCCACCATATTCACCTCCATCTCAAAACAATGACGCTATCCTTAACCAACTCTTGCAAAATGTTTTATCCCCTCAAAAGAAAATTTCCATCATAAACAATATTCAAAATGGCCAACCTTCATACTATTTCAAAAGCAATCCCTTATCCTTAGAGATATTAAGAATGTCGATACCACAAGGTATAGAGATTCCTAGGTTTGAGAAATATGTAGGGAAACGAGATCCTTCTAACCATGTTTCTGCTTACACCACCTTATGCAGTGATTTTGTCCTTGAAAATAAGCTCTTGGCTAAGCTTTTCCCTCGGTCCTTGAAAGATACCGCTTTAGAAAGGTTTTCCTCATTACCGAATAACTCAATTTGTTCATTCAATGAACTTGTTGAGGCCTTTATCAACCATTTCCAAGTGCACATGACTCTTAAGATGGCATTAGCTGATTTGATGAGATGTAAGCAAAAGGATGGTGAAAAATTTACTGACTTCATTTCACGCTACCAAATGTTTTATTCCAAAATTGACATAAATATTCCCGATCCTCACCTTCAATGAATTTTCATTGAGAATTTCAAACTAAGATACAAGATAAGCTTAGAATGATGAAATTCCCCTCCTTCATACACTTATGTACTACCCTTCATGATTATCAAAACTCGGTAAGTAGTCATGAAACAAAACCCACCTATATTTGTCCTAAAAAGTTTGAATCTGCAAATCAAAATAATTATCAACCTTTTAGGAAACATAATAAAGGATTCCTTCAATTAAATCCCCCTCAACCAACCCAACATGTTGATACCCAAGTGGCTGCTATAAAAAATTCAGCTCCTTTTACATTTGGGGATCTAAAAAGATAATTTACTCCCTTACCCGATACCCTCCATAATACCATGTCACAACTAGAAAAGAACTTGATTTCCCTACCTCACATTAAAACTCCTGATCCTACTAAGCCATTACCCCTAAAATTTAGATCAAATTCCTATTATCATTTTCCCCGAAAAAATGGACATGATACGGAACATTGTAAGCATCTTAAATATCTTGTGCAAGACCTCATTGATTCTAATCATATTCAAATTGGAGGTGTCAATGATCACTTGGTAATAAGTTTTTTACCCCTCCCAACCAAAACCTATAAATATTTACCAACCCCATGCCAAATCATAATATTTCATTTGTCAAAGCTAGTGAAACTAAGAAAAATGATGTGATGAAGGTTAACACGGATGATGACAACATGGATACTGATGAACAAAATACTATGGATAATATGGTTGGATTGATCAAAATTCAACCTCATAAAGGTTGAACTAAAATACCTCTTGGCATTGCTAATGGGATATTAATTCATCCCATTTGTGGAGAGAATGTGATCACTAAAGAATTATTACTTGTGTATGAACTCTATCAAGATACATATGGTAAACCGAAAGCATGGATAAAAATGCATAATGGTTTTGCTTGCCCTACAATTGGTTTGATCATCCTTCCTTTAAAATTTGGACTGAAACAATTAGATGTCTCATTCTCCATCATCCCTATGTCGGATCAATTCCATGTGAAGCTTGGTTATCTATGGCTACACTCCATGGAAGTCATCCCGTCAGTTGTGCATAAATGTTTAATGTTTCCCTTTGAAAATGAGATTTTTACTGTGCACCATAATGACTTCAATCCTATGTCTTCTCATGGGAACTTTTCATTGTATTTATTTTGGCCCAAACCTATTAAACCTATCAAACCTCATGAATATTTCTTTTTCAAATCCTATCAAAAGTTTAAGGCGAAACGCATAGAAGAATTATCCCTTTGAAACATGCCTCAACCTATGATTGAGCCTCCTATCCTTGATGAAACCATGATTGAACCAAAAGACCTTCCAAGTAACCAAGACCCACCCAAGATAGATACTTTTCCTATCTCCTACAAACAACCAAAAGACAACCAAAACAATCCCTTCATGCCTCCTATAATAAAACAAGTTTACAAAGTTAAAGAGAAAGTGGTTGAACAACTTCCCATGGTTCCTTTTGAAGAAAAGAAACATATGGATAATAAACCTGCTCCTACGCAAACACAACTTGAAAATTATACCAAAAGAAACAAAAATGCTAGAGAGCATAGGTGTAGATGTCGTGTTATCGCTCGAAGGTTAAATGAAGAAAACAACAAATAAAATCAAAATCCAAACTTGACTGATGCAATACACAAGGAGTCTCCCTCTTTGCCACAACAAAAAGATCCTATATTGCAATCACAACAGGGACTGGCACCTTCTTTGGACATTATCATTCGACCTCCCATTGTGATTAACTTAGACGATGATGATGATATTTATAAAATTGATGAAGAAGTGCATAATGAGTTGAACACATTGTTTTCCTCTTCTATGTGCTTAAATGATAATTCTCCTAAGAAGAGTATTGAACTTGGTGATGACCCTAGTTTGGCACTTGTTGTTGTCCCTTTGGCTAGTTGTCTACCTTCCATATAGGGTGAAGCCACAATAGTGGTTTACAATTTGATGAAGGAAAATTGAGAAAAAATGACCCCATGGAAAAAAAAATTGGTTTTAGGGGTTCAAATGAACCTACAAGTTTGACCGAACCGAAAAGGGGTTCGACCGAACTAGTGTTCGAGCAAACCAGTTAATTACTGGGCCCACATTTCCCACCCAAAAAACAAAAGAAAAATGCATATTGAATGGGGTTCAAATGAACCATGGTTTGAATGAACCCTAGTTCGAATGAACCCTGGTTCACTCGAACCCCCCTTTTCCTTGATTTTTGAAATTGTTCACAAAAAATCCTAATTTTTTATGCTTCGAAGCTCAGGTTGACAATGAAAATGGAGGAGTCTTCAAAAACCCAACTGGAATCAGGTAGTCCTCGGAATGAGCTATCCAACGAATATAATTTAATATGTATTAATTTTTTATATATTTGTTTTTTTAGTTTTATTAAACATAGGTTTTTCAGAAAATGAAGGTCTCGTTCTGCACATGTGGAAAAATAGCAGATTATCAAAAAAAATTTAAAAATATGAGTGCACCAGATATTGAAGTCCTTGGTCCAACAAAAAAAAAAAAAGAATTTTGATATATAGAAAAAAAGTTATGCGTTATACAGTCATGCTATGTCTGAATTGTAATTGGTTTGACTTCGAAACTTGATTAAAGAAAAAATATTCAATAAAAAGCTATATAACCAAGTGGAAGCACTAGATATTGGAGTTTCAAATCTAAATTTGAAAGAATTAGAATTTTATCCTTTATTGAAAAAAAATTATGTGTTATACGGTGCGTTTTTTAAAAATGGTGTTTTCTGAAAAAAACCAATTTTCGTGGGAGATGGAAAAAGAAGTGCAATCTAATTCCAAAATTTTTGAAAAATATTTTTTAGAATCTACAGATAAAATGTGGCAAGACTCTAGTTTGCATCATCTTCAAATTCCTCACGGTTTAGCCGCTATAAGTGCTTGAATGTGAAGATTTAGTTAAAAATAATAATTTAAGTGTCCAGTTTGGCCAAAAATTGTAAACCACTATTGTGGGATCACCCTATATGATGAACAATATTGGAATGCAGATGAATTGCTATAGGTTGACTCACATGTGCCTTACTAGTCTTGTCTTTGTCTTCTTTTTTCATGTTTGTGTGATTGCATGTGCATACAGTGATCTCCTCGTACCATTTTGTTTGATGTACCTCTCTCTTTGTGGCATTCCTCTATTTGTATGTACATTCTTCTATATGTCATAAATCCTTTATCTTTTCTTTGTATTGTGCTTTCCTTTTGGGTATGACACAAGGTTTTGAGACATTTCTAAGGTCTCTTCCATGTTGACCCAAAATCTTTTCCTTTATCTTTTCTTTGTCTTGTGTTTTCTTTTTGGGGATGACGCAAGGCGTCGAGACATTCAGGTCTCTTCCATGTTGACCCAAAGTATTTTTCTTTATCTTTTATTTGTCTTGTATTTTCCTTTTGGGGATGATGTAAGGCGTCGAGACATTTAGGTCTCTTCCATGTTGACCCAAAAGTTTTTCTTTTTTTCACTCTCTTTGTGCCATTCTTCCTGTTCCATGAGTATTTGGGGAATTATGATAGTTTAGAACTCTCTATAAATAACATTGTAGCAAAGAAATATTGACCCTGAATCTATGGATCCCTTATGTGATTTTGGGATTTCATTTTGGGGGCAACCCCTTTTCATGACGTAGCTTCATTTGGAAACATATGACTTGGCATAGGGCTTTTTGAATAAGCTCTCATGTCCTCTTTATTTTTAGCTTCATGTATCATTTGCTACTTTAAAGTAATTGCTCACAATAGTGTTTAGAAATTTCTTTAAAGTTGGGGCATAGATTGGCATTATTCTTTTGTATTTTACAACTCATGTTTCATTATGTGGTCTTCTTACTTTGTGTGGTGTGTCTTTCTCTTTGTGGTGACATTAGACATGATGGCCTTCAAGAGTGTGATCTTTCTTAGCATATTATATTCCTCTTAGTGGCTTGATGCAACACACTGCATCCCCTAAGTCATGAATCTTCTATTCTTTGATTGGTCCTCTCTTGGAGAAATTAGGCACAATTTTCCCTAGCTTAATTCCTTACATGAACTAAGAAAAAATCCTTTGAACATACCTTACACTACTTTTGCATTGACAATAACTATTATATGGCCACCTTTCATAACACACTTTGCTTGCTTGTGGAGCCATCATGTTTTTTCATGAGTATCTTGAGCATACGAAGTTTTGCTTGCCTCATGGATCCTATTATTCATGTTGTGTGGTGCCTTATCAAATTTATCAAGAGGTATAGCTTTGTTATGGTTAGCATATGGGAGCCAAACTTAGGCATGAATTTCCCATGGCCACTTGCTTGTGTGTGTGAGGTCATACCGGACGCATGCGTATGTGTCTCACCTCTTTGGGGGCTCACCTAGTGGATGGCTTGAAGTTCTACTAGCCCTTGTGAGTGTGAGGTTGGTTTGCATAGTGGACATCATGTTCCACTTATAAACATTTTTTGGACAAACACCTTAGATCTGATCCACATCGCGTTGGAAAAATGTTCGAAGCTTGATCCACCGATCCTTTTTCCTTTTTTCTTTTTTTTTATGTCTTTGACAATGTATGCTTGTATCTTGTTGTTTCATATATCATTCAAATGTGTGTTCTTTAGTGCCTATGTTGGTTTACCATAGGATCTTGATCATGGGGGCTTGATCATCCCTCTTGATATTTTTCATCCTATCTCACTAGCATTGGTACACTTGGACCCCTCTTGATGCGGATTTGTCTAATTTAGCGTGAGTTTGAAGCAAGTTCCCCCTCTCACTAAAGTGGGGGCTAAATGTAGTGACAAAAAAAGTATCCCTTTTCCTCACTTAATTTGAGAATAATTAATATTAAAATGAACCTAATTTTGCCTTGATTTAGTGTTGTAATGTGTTTTACACATTCACATTAAAATTTTAGGGCCCTTCTAAACTAAAGGGGCCTAATTGTGCCTTATTTAGGGTGTTGTAAAGTGTGTCTTTACACTTTCACACTAATCTTTAAGGATTTATTAATTAATATGGATTTTTTATGCCTTATTTGGTCCTATTTTGCATCCACAAGCCTTATTTAATGTATTTTATTGAGGATAATCCTAAAATTTATTAAATATCCAATCATAATTCATGTTTTTTGGGTTGTGTGTTCCAGATTTGGTGATCTAGGACTCATACACAACCTTGCGCATATGGGTCCCACCTAGGTTTTGAGACCTAATCTTGAATATTGCATTGAACTTAACATTTCTTGAAGTTTGTGTCCTAAGTTTAAGCTACTGGGACTCATACGCCCAAGGTGGCGTATGAGTCTTGCTTTAGCTTGGACCTATTTTGAATTCAATTCTTGGTGGGATTTCATTCTCCTAGATCTGATGTCGGCTTGTAGTGTTGTAATTTTAAGAAATTTGGCATAAACAAGTAAAATTCAAGCTTATTTCACATAATTTCTCCTAGTAATTCAAGTATTCAAGTATCCTAAGCAATCTTATGAAGCACTCCTATAGCAAAGTTCAAGATCAAGAGAGAATTCAAGAGTTGATTATCAAGCATTCGAAGCATCAATTCAAGATTCAAGCATCATGTCAAAGTCTTAATGCATCATGTATTTTTGTGCTAACATTTGTGATGTAGGTTTCATGATTCAAGCAAGTATTCAAGATAAAGTTTCAAGCATTCAATCAAGAGTCAAGATCTGCATTCATGCTAGCCATTTCACACAAGTTTACAACCTTTATTACAAGGTTTTGGTGAGTTGCAACATTGCATATTGTTCATCATTCCTTCATTATATTTCATTTCATTTCAATGTTTTATTACCAAAACAAGTTTTGACCAAGGAAAACCCCTATCCACTAACAAATCAACATTTTTTTCTCCCTTCATGTGTGATTGCAAATCTAGGTGTTTTAGAGCTTGAAGATCATTTGAAGACAAAGTTGCAAGATTGAAGAAAGTTGTCAAAGTTGTCAAGAAGTTGTCATATTCACAGAAACTAACCTACAGACCATAATTCTGACTATCAGACTCAGAGATTGGACAAGACGAAAGCTATAGGAGATCACTCAAGGCTTTAGAAGTTTCAGATAAACCATAATATTGGGACAAAATTGCTATCTTGGGCGTATGAGTCCCAATATACCTATTTTCAATAGTTTTTTGTAGATCCTAGTTTGTCAATAGTAGATTGCAGATCTTGCCCTGAAACCCTAAACTAGGACTAAATCGCCCAGTCTGGCATATGAGTCCCAATGCACATTAGGAACAACAATTTTTAGAGTTTTCAAGCCTCACTTAGTTATCTTCATTTCTCCAATTACTCCTCTATTTATCCTTAGTTTATTATTCTAATTTTAAGTTTCATTTTCTAGGTCACATAGTTAGATTTGCATATTACTTTCATTTCTTTCATTTCTTTCTTTCTAAGCATTTGCTTAGTGGTGAACCCCCTTTTTAATCACACCTAAGGAAACCCTCATAATAGCTAAAACCCCCTTCTCTCAATTGAGTCATCTTGGTTGAGGGATCTCAAGGGTATTCTAATGAACTAAGAGTGAAATAGGTCCTAAACCTCTAGTTCCATCTCCTAAAAGGTGAAACCCTATTTCTATCAATTCACACTTAAACCCCGATACGTCAACCATCAATCCTCTACCCTATAAATTAAACAATCAACCCTAGTTTCTCAACCCTAATCCCTCAAACCTCAAACCTTAAACATTCAACCCTTAAACCATAATACATCTACTCTCTACCCTCTACCCTCTACCCTCTACCCTCTACCCTATACCTTAAACCCTAATCCCTCATACCTCAAAACTTAAACCATCAACCCTTCAACCCTAATCCCTCAATCATCAACCCTTAAACCATCAACCTCCAAGCCTCAACACTTAAACCCTAATACCTCAACCCTCTACCCTATCAATTAAACCCCCAACCCTAATTGCTTAATCCTAATCCCTCAAACCTCAAACCATAAACCATCAACCCTTAAACCATAATATCTCAACCCTCTACCCTCTATCCTCTACCCTATCAATTGAACCTTCTACCCTATACCTTAAACCCTAATCCCTCATACCTCAAACCTTAAACTCTCAACCCTTCAACCCTAATCCATCAATAGTCAACCCTTATACCCTCAACCTCTAAACCTCAAAACTCAAACCCTCAACCCTTAAACCCTAATACCTCAACCCTCTAGTACCCTATCAATTAAACCCTCAACCCTAGTTGCTCAACCCTAATCCCTCAAACCTCAACCCTTAAACCATAATACCTCAACCCTCTACCCTCTACACTATCAATTAAACCATCTACCCTATACATTAAACCATAATCTCTCATACCTCAAACCTTAAACCCTCAACCCTTCAACCCTAATCCCTCAATCGTTGACCCTTAAACCCTCAACCTCCAACCCTCAATACTTAAACCATCAACCCTTAAACCCTTATACCTTAACCCTTGACCCTCAACCCTATCAATTAAACCCTTAAGACTAGTTGCTCAACCCTAATCCCTGAAACCTCAAAACTTAAATCCTCAACCCTTAAACTATAATACCTCAACCCTCTATCCTCTAACTTCTACCCTCTACCCTATCAATTAAACCCTCTACCCTAAACCTTAAACCATAATTCCTCATACCTCAAACCTTAAACCGTAAACCCCTCAACCATTGAACCTTAAACCCTCAACCCTTAAACCTTAATACATCAACCCTCAACCCTCTACCCTATCAATTAAACCCTCAACCCTAGTTGCTCAACCCTACTCCCTCAAACCTCAAACCTTAAACCCCTAACCCTTAAACTATAATACCTCAACCATCTACCCTCTACCCTATAGCTTAAAACCTAATCCCTCATACCTCTATAGTGTAGAAAAGTGTAGCCTTTTACATTTTCACACTTTTTTGGGCCCTCATTGCTAAAATTTGGCTTCTTTATGCCTTAATTGGCCTTGTTTTGCATCCACAAGCCTTAATTAATGCATCTTTCCAAGGATAATCCTAACATATATCAAGTGAACAATCAAAAATTAATTATTTTAGATTGTGTGGCCTAGATATAGGTGATTTGGGACTCATACACCACCTTGGGCATATGGGTCCCACCTAAATTTTGGGGCCTAAATCTGAATTTCACATATTAAACTAAGCATTTCTTGAAAAATGTGTCCCAAGCTTAGCCTAATGGGACTCATATGCCCTAATTGGAATATGAGTCCTACTTAGCTTAGACCTGATTTAAATTCAAATTATTGGTGGGATTTTATTATCCTAGATCTGATGTCGGCTTGTAGTGATGTAATTTTGGGAAATTTGGCATTAACAAGTATAAATACTAGGTTATTTCACATATTTTTTCCTAAGCAATTCAAGTATTCAAGTACTATAGAAAATTTGAGATCACAAGAGCTTACAAGAGTATTCAAGATCATTCAAGAGTGATTATCAATCATTGTAGAGCATTATTCAAGAATCAAGCATCATGTCAAAGTCATCATGCATCATGTTTTTTTTTAGCTAAAATTTGTGATGTAGGGTTTTATGATTCAAGCAAGAATTCAAGTCAAGATCCATATCATTCAAGAAAGATTCAAGATCTACATTCATGCTATCCATTACTTACAAGATTACAACCTTTATTCAAAGGATTCGGTGAGTTGTAAAATTGCATATTTGTTCATTCATCGTTCCTTCATTTTATTTCTATTCATTTCAAGGTTTGATTACCAAAATGGGATTTGAACAAGGAAAACCCCTATCCACTAAAAAATACATTTTTCTCTTTATTTGATGTGTGATTTGCAAATCTAGGTTCAAGATTCATTGAGGAGCAAGATTGGAGAAAATTTGTCAAGTTGTCAAAGTTGTCATCTACCTTGCAAGATCATGGAAAGTCATCTACAGGTTGCAATTCAATGTTTCAAAACTAGAGATTTGATAGGAGGGAAGCTACAGGAGAACATTAGAGGATATTAGAGTTTCAGGTCAACCCTAATACAAGGACTAAATCACCACTTGTGGCACATGAGTCCCAATATACCTATTTTTAGGCATTTTTTGTAGATCCTAGTTTAGTAGTTCTAGATTCTGGTCTCAACCTGAAACCCTAAACTGGTACTAAATCACCCCTACTAGCATACGAGTCCTAGTATGCATCAAAATTAAATATTTCTATTATTTCAAACCCTCATTCAAGACTCTTCAGTTTCTAGATGCACCTCTGTACTTTCTCAGTTTACTGTTCTTATTTGAGTTCATTTCTAGGTCATTTGTTTAAGTTTTACATATCATTTACATTTATTGTATTTCCAAGCCCTATATTGGTGGTGAACCCTCTTTTATTATTTAATAACATCCTAGGACACCTCATTCCATCCTTGGATTGAGATCTCTAAGGTTTCCTTGAGTGAAACTTGTAGGAAATTGGTTGTTGTATCTCCTAAATCAAAATGTTCATACACCTACTATTTTTGAGGTTTCAACCTCAAACCTTAAACCCTCAACCCTTCAACCCTAATCCCTCAACTGTTGACCCTTAAACCCTCAACCTCAAACCTTGAACCCTTAAACCCTGAACCCTTAAACCCTAATACCTCAATCCTCTACCCTATCAATTAAACCCTCAACCCTAGTTGTTGAACCTTAATCCCTAAATCCTCAAACCTTAAACGCTCAACCTTCTACCCTATCAATTAAACCCTCAACCCAAGTTGATCAACCTTAATCCCTAAATCCTTGAACCTTAAACCCTCAACCCTTAAACCATAATACCTCAAACCTCAACCCTCAACCCTCAACCCTCAACCCTATACATTAAACCCTCAACCCTAATCCCTCAATCCTATACCTTAAACCCTAATCCCTCAACCATCAACACTTAAACCCTCAACCTCCAACCCTCAACACTTAAACCCTCAACCCTTAAACCCTAATACATCAACCCTCAATCATCTACCCTATTAATTAAACCTAAGAGGGAGAGAGAGAAAGACCTAAGAGGGAGAGAGAGAGAGGGGGAAGTTTGCGAGAGGGGGTTGGAGTGAGAGATATTTTCCTAGGTAGGGTGGGAGGGAGGGAGACCTGAGAGAGAGATACTACTACATCAAAGAAAGAGGTTATCTAGTTAGGATAGGAGGGAGAGACCTGAGAGAGGGGAGAGGGGTTGGGAGGTATATTTTGAGGGAGAGACCTAAGAGAGGTAGTGTGAGAGAGGGGGTTGGAATGAGAGAGAGTAGACTAGGTAGGGTGGGAGGGAGTGATACCTGAGAGAGAAAGGCGGTGGAAGGTATATTTTGAGGGTGAGACCTAAGAGAGATGGAGTGTGAGAGAGGGAGTTGGAGTGAGAGAGAATAGTATAGATATGGTGGGAGGGAGTGAAACCTAAGAGAGAGAGAGAGTTATCTAGTTAGGGTGGGGGGAAAGACCTGAGAGAGGAAGAGGGGTTGGGAGGGATATTTTAAGGGAGAGACCTAAGAGAGGGAGAGGGGTTGGGAGGGATATTTGGAGGGAGATACCTAAGAGAGAGGGAATGGGAGACACCTAAGCGAGAGACTTGACAGAGGGATACTTGAGATAGAGAGATGAGAGGGAGAGATAAAGATAAAGACCTGAGAGAGGTATTTGGAGAGAGAGAGAGAGAGAGACCTGAGAGGGAGTGTGAGAGAGTAGTCTAGTTAGGCTGGGAGAGAGTGAGACCACAGAGAGAGATACTTGAGAGGGAGAGAGAGAGCTATCTAGTTAGGGTGGAGGAGAGACCTGAGAAAGAGGGAGAGAGAGGTAGTGGAAGACACCTAAGAGAGAGATTTGATAGAGAGAGACCTAAGAGAGAGAGAGAGAGAGGGAGAGACCTGAGAGAGAGAGACCTAAGAGATACTTGAGAGGGAGAGAGAGATAGCTAAGAGGGAGAGGGAGTGGGAGAGAACTGAGAGAGAGAGAAAATTATGAGGGAGAGAGATTTGTCTAGTTAGGGTGGGAGGGAGACACTTGAGAGAGGGAGAGGAGGTGTGAGAGATCCAAGGGATGGAGGGTGGGAGGGATAGAGTGAGCAAGAGAAAACTTTTTCTAGTTAGGGTGGGAGGGATAGAGTGAGAGAGTGAGAGTTGTCTAGTTAGGGTGGGATGGAGAGACTTGAGAGAGGGAGAGGGGATGCAAGAAATCCAAGAGACAAAGGGTGGGAGGGATAGAGTGAGGTAGAGAGAGTTATCTAGTTTGGGTGGGAGGGGGAGACTTGAGAGAGGGAGAGGGGGTGTGAGAGTAGTTACGATGGGAGGGAGAAACTTGAGAGAGGGAGAGGGGGTGTGAGAGATCCAAGAGATAGAGGGCGGAAGGTATAGAGTGAGGGAGAGACTTGAGAGAGAGGAGGTGTGAGGGATAGAGGGAGGGAGAGACTTGAGAGAGACGGGGTGGGAGGGATAGAGAGAGGAAGATACCTAAGAGGGGGAGTTATCCTATACATTAAACCCTCAACCCTATACTTCAAACCCTAAGGATGGAAGACAAGGTAGAGAGTGTAGGAGAGACCTAGAGAGGGTTGAGAGAGAATGGGTACATATAGGTTAAGAGGGAAGGAGGCAAACAGGTTGTGAAAGGTAAAACCCCAACTATCTATCAACGATCATAACCCATGAACTCTAAGTGTTATCAAAGTGGTGGAGCAAAGAGAAAGAAAAGTTTTTTTTTTTCAAAGCATCTCATTTGGTGAGCACCAAATTTGGCACTCTCCAAATGGCACATCACATTTGGCACTCGCCAAATGAGCAACTTATGGATGTGATTTTCTCATAATTTACCATATTTTCACATATTTGTGGTCGTGCTAACCGTCACATTTGCACATCTTTCAATGCACATTTATTAAAAACTATGATGACATTAGGATCTCTCTTAGCTATCTAAATATATAAAAAATTGCATTTTGATTAAGGTTTTCATCCATAAATTCTCTTGTCATTACCTCCATTTTTTGTCAAAAACCAACATGTGCTAGTTTTAGGATAGATTTTTACTTGTTCATCAAATCATGAAACAAATTAAATTTTTTAAAACTAGACTCCATTCTACACGTGATGAAAAAAATCAATTTTTTATTAGTTTTCAAAAAAATTAGGGGGGAGCATGCTCAAATTTTGGCTTTTCAGGATGTGTCCACTTCAAAAATTCATAAAATATTATATATTGATTAAAAAAATTAGCCGAAAGAACAAGGATAAACTACATGGTGTTAGCTAATTTCTCACCATTCGAATTTTTGTAATTCTAAAAAAGGTTAATCAAAAAGAGGGGCCCTCAAATGCAATGGTATTTTTTTGATAAAAATAGGACCTGTTTTGGCCCCCTTTTTTGAAACCCTTAATCTTCACTACTTTCAAAAATAATTAGTAGCTTAGAAACTAGACTGGGAGCACTTGAACTCTTGTTCTTCCCGAATCTTCAAATTTTGAGCATAACTATCTTCATTTTCTCGTGCACATTAGATTTTGTTGATTTCAGAAAAAAGAAAAAAGAAAAAAGAAAAAAGAAAAAAGAAAAAAAGTGGCATCTTAAGAGCCATTTTTTGTGTCACAGCTTGGTGCACTTACCCAAATAACTCATAATCTAAAGTATGGCTACATAAACTATGAGTGCTCCTAAAAGAATCCTATTAGGAATCTACCCAATCAATCATTTGACTTACTATATCAAATGGAATTTGAATTGGGCTCTTCTAAACCCACTTTTTTATTAGAGTTCTTACTACATAGGTTGCTATCTGTTTTTGCTAAAGTAGTTAAAATGTATATATATTTACTTATTTATCAATTATAGCACAATTATTCCACTTTATTATTAAATAGCATGTTGTAGCTACAACTAACCTATCTTAGTATTTTGACTAGTGCTTTTGACAGCGATCTATTATGATGGGAAACACAGTAACTCTAATTGTATAGAGTCAATTTATTTAATTACAAGTTTCTAGAGTTAAAATCAACAAATCTACAATATATGATTTTATTAGAATTAATCAATAAATACTTTATTTTTTTCATTATATAACATGATATTATTCTCATCAACCATCTCTTCACCAATCATGCAATGTATAAAAACTATCAAACCTATTATTCTCAAAATCTTGCACCATGCAGACACATAGCAAAAAGGATCGAATTGCTTTCAAATTCACCTTAAAAGGATTGTATTAAAAGTTAATTATATAATGTAACCTCTTGGTGGCCACCTACTAAGTGGTCCCCACCATTTTCTGCATAAAGAATTTTGCAGAGAGCATAAAGATCATTGAAACTACAAAAGATGAACAACGCTATAGCCAAGGATGATTCTAAGATATCAAAAAAAAGATAGAATGCATAGCTATAATTTTTTCTAAAGTTGACATGCATCTACATTGCACGCACTGAATCCAAATAGCTTCCAAAATAGAAAAGCTCTTGATCTTATTTAATTACAAGTTTGTCAAGCTAAAATCATTAAATCTACAATATATAATATTATAAATAAATTTTATTGATAATATCATAAATATTAATAAATAATTAACTTATTATATATAATAATATAATAGATATTTACAATATTATTCTCAAACTTTAATACTATTTTCATCACCCATCTCTTCACCAATCGTGCAATGTACAAAACCTATCAAACCTATTATTCTCAAAATCTTGCACCAGGCAAACACATGGAAAAAAGGATTGGCATGCTTTCAAAGAGACCTCAAAAGTCTTGCATTAAAAAGTAATATAACTCAATTAATTTTATTTATAAGAGTGTAATAGAATATTTAAATGTTAAATTAAGAAATTAAATATGATGGATGATGGTGTATAGTTTTATAAATGAAAGCAGATAGTTTTGATATAGTTTTATAATCTAATTCAATTTAGAATTAGAAATGTATTTCCTTTGTTTGTCTTTTGTCTTAATTTTTTTATTATATTCAACCTTTTCTGGGTTGAGTGTACACATTTGGATCAATTCCATAAGCATAGAGCTACTCTATGGGTTGTGGATTTGACCATATAACATGTGATTTTGTTATTTACTTTCTTCTTAGGTCAACACCTAGAAAAGATTGACTTTACAATCATGCAAAAGATTATTACACTACAAGCAACCATGTAGATGGCCTAGATGATGATGATGAAGTAAATGTTATTTTTAGTGAATCAATTAAAGTATAATTTTGATAAATGCTTCATGAATATTGTTATGATTGGAATGATCTAGCATGAGAGAGGATGGAAAATAAGTCTAATAATTGAATGCCTTTAAATACCAAGGACATAACAATAAATCATACAAATATGTGTTTACTTGCCTCGTAACATCTACCAAAGTGAATATAAATAGGATAGTTTCAAAGGCATGAGAATATTTATAAACAAAGATAGGGGAGGGATAGTAGAATTAGCCCAAATTCTCACAAGATTGCATCATTTGTCAATTTGTAATTGTATCAAATATCCTCTCAAAATGGCCACAAAATTAAATGGAAATAGCAATGGATGTATGCAATTTTTTAATATTACAATTTGTACTCACTTTGAGGTACATGTGAATCCTAAAATGGTTATATCCCCCAATGTATGTGAGAACTCACAAAAAAAACACAAAAAATAAAAAAAATTGCAACAAAATATCATGGGACTATTTTGCCTATTCTAAAATCATTTTATTATTGGTTATTTATTTAAATTGAACATTGAACAATACGATTTCATGATGATATTGAATATTGTTAATAACCTCACATTTGTTAAATTAGCCAAATCGTAATGTTATGAAGAGAATTAGAGAATGTATAAAGCAAAAAAAACAAATACACACAACAAAAAAATGAGTCTAATTTACATAATTATAACCCCCTTGTCTTTAAAATTAAATCTACTCCAAATTACAAAAAAGTTTTAAACATATTTCATGCAAAATATAACTCTAAACATGTAATTTAATTTGACTCAGACTAATATAAAATACAATCGATTCAAACATTGCACCTCCTTCCGATGCAAATACTAGTTATTTGATGTGGTGAATGAAATGTTCTTCCACCTTCATGAGAAGTTCTTCCTCGTGGTGAAGTATTAACTCGTTAGTTCTTGATAAGTAGGAGGTATTAACTCGTTAGTTCATGAGAAGTTCTTCCTCGTGGTGGAGTATTAACTCGTTAGTTCTTCTTATTAGTACGGTGAAGTCGTCTTTGTCGATGATGAATGCATAGGCTTGCAAAACAGGGAAGAATAATTGGTGAAAAAATGCGTTCGTACTCAAAATCAGGTGGATAATCGGGGATTATTAAGTAGTCATGAAGCCTCATATTCCTCTTTCCCTCTTCATCCACACATGCTGATATGCTGGCGATAACACTAGCCTCAGTTTCAATAACCCTATTAAGCTTGAAAAGAGAGTAGGCAAATAGTAGCCTGGCCCTATTGTCAGGAGCAATCCAAGCAGTGGTACCCCTCGGTAAATACGGGAGGGTTCCCCTCACACGTCTTTCGCTTTCCTCCCACGATCCTCCCATATCCACATACACCATCTCCCCTCCCTCTGGATCAACCACCTCCATCCATTTCTTCTTCACTGCTTCCAAATATCTGCTATTTGCTGCTGATGTCAGATCACACACTGTTAACAACACACACAGCTTTACGCCGCCTACTGGAAAGGACGACTCCCTAAACTGCCCATTCTCATTATCAACATGTAGGAATTTTGACTCATTGTGAAAAAATGATCTACACATTACATCTTTATAGTCAATCTTCCGCGGTCTCTGCAATGCAATAAATAACCCAATTAAGAACAAGGATGAGCATTAAAATTCTTAGTTAAACATAAGAGTGTGTTACAGCGACTACCTGTACTGCTAAAGAATATTGCTCCTTCACTTGTTTCCACCGCTCTTCCAAAAGGTAGCTCCGATATATAACCACAACCATCAACCCCTTCATCTTCGCTAACTTGTCCATTGTGTTTCCCTCCAGTCGAGAACATGTAGAAGCCATTATTACAATCAGTGAACTCAGACATTCAAAATCACTAGAGAGGCTCTGTAATTGACGGCATCCATGTATGCTCATATATTTCAAACTCTTCAGCTGACAAAATTTTTGAGGTAGATTCGAGAGCTTCCAACAGCGTGCCAACGTTAGCAGCTCCAAAGAAGCGAGGTTTCCGAGACTTTCTGGCAACGCAGATAGCTCTGCACAACGATCTAACCTCAAATGGCTTAAAAAACGAAGTTGGCCAAAGCTGTCTGGAAGGCTCACCAAACTTTTACAGTAACATAGATCCAACTTTTCCAAAGCAGGTAGCTTCCCAATAGTTTCAGGCAGCCTAACAAGCCCTGTACAATGCCGCAGTTGTAGAAAACGCAAAGACTAGAGTTGCGAAAAGGTGGTGGTAAGATTAGCTAATGTAGGCCATCGTAAAGACATATATTTCAAAGAAGATGCGACGCCCGACAACTGCAAAATAATGTGGATGTTTCGAATTAGCGAGGTTCTGGGTAAAATACAAATTATAAATTCAGTAAAAGGAGATTTTTGAAAAAATAAAATAAAAAATTAGGCAGATTTCGTAGAGTTTGCCTCAAAAAAAATGGAGCACCCAATAAGTACTGCTAATCTCGGATGTTTACTGACATCCATCAGCAAGTAATTATGTTTGCTGAGGCTGAGTAACCTTAGATTTTCGAAGGCTCCTTTGCATTCTCCGTTTACTATTCTTGGGTTTATCAGGACTCTTAAACATCTGCTCATTAAGTTGAGATGACGAGCTTCAAGCTTGAATCCACCAGGAAGAACAATCCCCTTCGTTTTCTTAATCCTCTGCACAAAAGTTTGCAGCTCAAATGTACATTCAAATATAGAGCATTGGTTGATTTTTTGAATTTTTCCTAAAACTGGTTATACATAAATCTCTAGAAGAGTGAGCTTTATGCATATATTAGTAGTGATAAAATCTAGATTTATGGTAATGGCGGGACACAAAACGTACCTCTTCATTTTGCAGAACATCGATGAGAAATTGTCGGTCGGTGATTCTGTCCCCATCTGATGGCAGCTTTCTCCCTCGTGCTTGCACTATATCGTGAACATTCACTCTGCGTTTATCCGTGATATTTACAAGTGCAGCCCTTTCAAGTTCTTGAAGCTCTGTCTCTCCAACACTACAGTCCACTTTGCGCCGCTTCCAATTACAAAAAAAGAAAACTATATCTAGAAATGCCTCTTTACACGAGGCTTTCAAGCGATTATACACAGAGTCCACCATACGTTCGCTTAAATCGTCTTCCTCTCCTCCTAGCAGCCACGTCTTGAGATATTCAATTGCTTCCCTACAAGCTGGCACGTTCTGGGCATGTTCACGTAATCTTGCTCCAGCCATTGTTAGAACCAGTGGAATTCCTTGGCATATTTGGAGAAGGCCCGCAATATCTATGGTGGGGTCAAAACTTGCCTGGCGACTGCCTAAAGCGAACTCACACAAGAGTTTCCGTGCCTCTTCGGGTGCAAGAGAACGTACCAGATAATGACCGCGTTCAATTCCTGCCTGCAAAATTATACGAGTCTCGTTTAGATTTCTGGTAGTTACGAGAATCCTGCTCTGCGGCGGAAGGAAGGCCAGGTCAGTTATAGGCAAAAGCTCTAGCAGGTCACTTTCTTTCAGGGCGTTGTCAACAAAAATGAAGAGAGGCGAAGTGGCTTTTTTAAATTCCTTGGACAACTCTTCCCGGCCTTCATTCAAACTCCTCAAATCAATTTTACGCTCAAAAAGGTCTCTTAAAATTTGTTGTTGCAGCAACTTAAGATCCGCCTCTGAACAATTCTGTTGCATATTTACTCTACAAAATTTGTAGTTTTTAAGGTCAAGTTTGGTGAAGACCGCAGTTGCTAACGTGGTCTTTCCTATCCCACCTTGTCCGTAAATAACAACCGCAATAACTGATTTGCTTTCCATATGTAGAAGTTGAGTCACACGCATTGTAGGTTCCTCGGTACCAACTACAAGCCCAATATAAATCTATCAGAAATCATGTGTGCGCATTTAACATTACGGAAAATAGAAAACTTCCTAACAATTGCACAAATAAATATATGTGGAGTGAAGTAAACTAAATTAATCAAAAAAATGTATTGTATTATTTCATTTTATTATTATTCTTTTGTAAGAAAGATTTGTATAAACATTATAAATTTAAACTTACATTAAATTGTTAGAAAATATTGTATTTTATTTTAGATTGTTTTTATTAAATTAATAAAATATGTTTAAATTAAGTGTCACATTTTTAATATATATTTGATGTTTTTGTTGATCAATGTATTCATTCATTAGTTGATGATCAAGTGTAGATGATACAAGTTTGGCAATTCCTTGAAAATATAAATGACATCGACTTTTCATCATGAAAAGATATCTTACTTAAATTAGTTAATACCCAATAATAATTGAAACTTTAAATAATAAATTTTAACAAATATAAATAGTTAACCAGAATTGTAAAATAAATATGAACATATATTGATAATAATAGAAAGGGTTGAAAAGGAGTACGGTATGGTAAAAAATAAATGAAAGCTACATTGAGGCAAATAAAAATAAAATAAAGAGGTCTTCGATGAAGGAAGCAACAATTGGGGAGAGACAAAAACATCTATGGTGTAGGTATCAACTCCATGAAAAGAAAGGGATTCCTTCAACATCATTGAAGAAGGATATGGTGTTCATTTGCAAGAAGCATGGCTCACCTATAGTAATTATTTTGGACAAACATAAGTTTGGTGGGGGCAAGCATAAATATGAATATCCATCAAAGCATAAAGGAGGGAGTAATTTATTTAGTTGGGGATTACCGTGCCAAGTAGGATGGTGCTACAAAAAGTAAAGAAAATTGTTGCTTAGCAAACTCAGGGGATATGGGAGCAATTTAAGTAAAAGGAAAGTAGCAAAAAGAGAACGTAGGAGGAGAGTGGAGTATGATGTGACAAATGGGTAGATTTAGAACAAGGTAAAGACATCCATCAATGCATAAAATGGAATGATAAGTATTTGGTGGGGGATTATAGATCCCTATTGGCAAGTATTTTAAGGCATGGTGTGAGAGAGAATAGAGGGAGCCATAAAAAAGTTTGACCACATGTAAGATTGAAACAATCTCAAGTGGATATGGTTGCATTCCATTATGAAGTAAAAATATATAATTTCATTAGCTCTCACCAATCCAAAACAATAATAATAAGACTAAGAATGGCGATTGTAGAGTGGAATGGGAGTGGAGATGGATGTGGGAAATAATATTAGAGGTAGAGGTCTATGTGACTAAATCTCTATATGGGTCGTCATCCAACATGCTTTTCCTTTCTCCCTCAAATTTTAAGTCCAAGCCATCAAGCTCTAAGAAACTTGTGTCAATTGAGTTTAATATGCCTTAGTGTGGGCATTGCAAGGTGTTGGCTCTAATTTGGGACAAGATAACCATTACACTAAAGGGATTTGTTATAGTAGCCACTCTTGATGCCAATGACCACAAGTCTCTTATGTAAGAATATAGAATCAAAGTATTTTCTAGTGTTATTGGATCTTCTAGTGTCATTTATATTAAAATCACACAATCTTGATGTATTTTCCTAGGGAAACTAGAGGTGGATACAATAAAGTATGTGAATATAAGGAAACCTTTGCTATTACTTTCCCTTATCTATTATTACTAACTAAGAATGTAACTTATCATAAATTTATATTGGTAATGTTTATGTTATGTATTTTTCCTTGCTTTAATTAGTTTATTGGTTTCAATGAGGTTCTTAAGGATCTTACACTTCCAAATTACCTACCAAACAAGATTGATAAGGTTGAGAATGAATTTAATCATATATTGATCCCAAATCCAATGTTATACCTCTTCCAATTGGTACTTATCTTATAAAGTATGGTTAAAATTTTAATGAATGGCTATGTTGTTCAATGATCACTATATTTTTAAACCTTAGTTGTATTTCCAATATGGATCTTAGTGCATGAATTTTGTTAAATTTGTTGTAAGCCTCAAACTATTATATTTTATAGTGATGAATCTACAAGTTCAAATGGTTCGGTTACATCTTGTTTCATAGTTATGGAGTTACTTTTACCATTATGAGTGAAAATATTGATAAATGTAAATTGTGTCTTTAATATGTTTGTTAGGTGAATTGTTTGTTAGGTGAATGAAATATGTGAACATGCAATAAAATGATATTGATTTCAAAAGAATGAATATGTTTTGAATTAATGGAATGCTATATATTGTAATGAGAACAATCTAATGCTTTGTTGATAGAAATATATTATGAAGCAAATGGATTTATTATGAACGTCTAACTACCTGGGTGTTGAACTAAGTTGGATGTAGGGACAAATTCAATCCTCCGGAAGGGAGGGGAAGTATCACTCAAGAGAAGTGATTGGTTGGGTAACCGTTAATGAAACCTAATTGAGCTTACAAACACTCACTTTTAGCTGGTTAAAGTCAAGTTAGTAGCTTGGGAATCGGGTAAGTACCTTTGGTCATAGTCTTGACTTAAATGGAATAATTAGGTAGTCATCCTTGTTGAGATAGGTTGTCTGTGGATTGAATTATGTGATTAAGTCTCTTTGATATGTGTGACTTCTTCTTTATATATGTGTGTGTGTGTGTGTAAGTATAAATGATAACCCATGCATGAGTACATCGTTTGCATAGGGAAATCAAGTGGACATATACCCCACACACATACACATCGAAAACGTAATTATACGTGTATATATGTTTAAGTTTGGATAATAGGATAATGGTATATGTATATATGTAAATATTTATGTATCTATTTGAATGGATTTAGGTGCATTTTATTATCCGATGAATATAATATAATATATAAATATATAAATATTTGAGGAGTTATATATATAATATATAATATATACTATATTATTTATACTGAGAATTGATTATTATTATTTTGCGAGAGGCGATCTATAGTGACATCAAAATCTTAGTGAACATTTTTGGCTTTTTAAAAAAGTTTGACGAACAGCTGGCAGTATTCAAAATTAAATGTGAAGAGACTATATTAATTAGTAATGCCTCCCTATGACAATGAAGTTACACTGAGATCAAAATCTTAGTTAACATTTTTGACTTTTTAAAAAAGTTTGACGAGTAGCTGGCAGTATTCAAAATTAAATGTGAAGAGGCTATATTAATTAGTAACGCCTCCCTATGACAATGAAGTTAAAAAACATTCACTCCACCTGCTCATCTTTGTCGATACATGCACGCATGCGCAAATTGCCTTCTCTAATCTACCATCACTCAACCTGCTCATCTTAGTCGTTACATGCATGCACTATATATTTAGGATTGCAGAAGAGTAATTGCTCCTCTGCTCAGATCAATTCATGCGGTGAAGGGTAATAAGGACGGGCAGGAGGAGGTCATGGTTTCCAAGCCCAAGAGAAACGAGCTGCTCGAGCTCTTTGATGAGCACCGTCGGTTAGGACAAATTATAGTTTAGGGTAGCTTGCTTTCCAAGCACCTGAGTATGCTTTGACTACCAAGTGGCTATACTCTACACATCTGTTCAATCTAGAGTTTTCTTCAGGTTTAAAGTATGCCATGGTTGAACGTTTCTGATTTATAGTGGTCAACTTTGAGTGTGATTTTACTGCATTAAGTCAATTTTTAAGGATTCATTTTTGCATATTTGTTTGTGAATTTTTGTTGCCATGGTGGTTTTGTTCAGCGTTTGTATGCTATTAAAGTTTTTGTGAGATTTCGACCTCTGTTGAATTTTTCTGATTCAAGCAAGTCGTTTAAGTTTGGCTTCATTTTTTATTTTACAGTTTTGAAGTGATGCTTATAATTGTTTGTTGTTTTGCAGCTTGAAGTCCGAGCATATTAAATTATTAAAATAGATCTTTTTTTATTTCTACAATTCTTTGGGGAAGGCAGATTGCTTCGCCTCCTTGGTTAAATTTTAAGGTAGCTTGACTGCTCAAATGGGACATTTTGAATGGAACCAGATGTGCATGTTTTTAAATTTTTCTGCTTTTATTTCTTTATGTGGAAGAACTGCTAGCACCTTTCTGTCTCTCCGAGATAGCAGTTGTAGACAGAGTATTTGGGTGTTATCAAATTTAGCCATTAGGGTAAATTTTTCTCAGATATGCTCTGAGATAAAGGATGTTTCTAAATTCTATTCATCCGTAAATTTTCCCATTTAATGATTCAATTTGAAGTTCATGGTTAAAAAAGTATTTCTACCATCTGAGATGCTGGATTTAGTTGTCATTTGGATTTGGTTATCAAGTCTATTTGCAGTTTCTATGAGTATTTTAAATATTTTGTGATATTTCAGCATTAAATTCCTTGCATTTGGATTCGGAGTTTTTATTTTTGGAAAACCAGTGAAATTGTCACTGATTTCGTCACTGGTATTTATCAAGTACAAACTGGACAGGCACATTTTTGTGTATCGTTCCTCCCATAATTTCATAAATTGCACTCTGACAGGATCTCTCCTCCCATTTTATCTTGGTATTAATCTATTTCCTTCTTTCACACATTAGAATATAAAGGTTCTTTTTTAAATTTTGGTGGCGATTTGAGTGCAGGAGTGGCGATTTTAGTTGTCAAGGAACTCCTACAGGTGGGCACAGCCGTAGACAAGAATGTGAAGGAGGCCACCAACATGCAACTTCAGGAGGCCGAAGAAAGATTAATACTTATAGATTAATAATTCATAGCTTGTAATCATGGCTAAACTGTTATGGATGCCAATTTTAGGAGGATCCTCAGTGTGTAAAAATATATAAATTTAGCTTCTATAATAATCATCCTGTTGGATACGACGATGAATCTAAAATGCAAAATAGATCCAGTGATTAAATAATGTCATAATCGAAACACCATAGTATTTTATAGATGCTAATTATTTTCATTTTTCAGTAAATGTTAAAAAATTTCCTTCCTACATACAAAAGGCCAGCAAAGAAAACTAGTGTTAAAAAAAAGAAAAATCAGCAAAATCTCAGCCTCGTTTTATGCAGGGGAAAGATTTAGAAATTTGATAGTTTCTCCCCCTTTTAATTACTTTTGACCTGTTAAAGTCTTTTGCATTCTAATATAAATGGAATACTAGAACTTAGGGTTGTAATAGAATTCTTGTATTTTGATTTTGCATAAAAATGTCTCAATAGAGCATACCAAAGTAGGGATAGAAAAAATCTATAAAATATTGATAATATGTTGAAAATAGAATATAAAAAAATGGTAGTGAAACTTTCTTAAAAAAATATTGTTTTAACTTTCTATTATACAATTTAGAAATGATTATTGAAAATTGATTTTTTATTCATCTTATAAAATATATTTTTTTGAAATAAGAAAGATTTAAATTAGAAATAATAAAAAAAATAAAAAATAAAAAAATTAAGTTAAAACAAATAAATTAATACATCAATATTATATCATCAATATTTAATATTTATATTTATAAGAAAGTTTTAAATTAGAAATAAATTTACTATTGCATATAAAATTTTCTATATTAATACTTAAAATTAAAAAATCTAAAAATCTTTTAAAAAGAAAAATATTATGTGATTCATTGTAAAATATTGTAAACTATTTTCTTAATACTAAAATGGAAATTACTACACATAAAAAGAAGTTTCTAAAATTTAAAAAATTAAGTATGAAAAAACTTTCGTAAATTTACTATTGCATATAAAAGTCTCTATATTAATATTTAAAATTAAATTATGATCACATAATAAGGTTGTGAAACTAGAACTTCTAAGGTGGATAGAAGTTTTTTTGATTGATTAAAGATATTACTTGGGGTGTAATAATATGAGTGGGGGTGGGGAAGACTAGCAATAACTAGGTTGGTTATTAAATCATATTAAAAAATGATAGAATATGTGAATCATATTTAGATTTTTGAGCCATTTTGGTAGATATATGCTTATTATGGATATATTATTGGTATGGCCCTATTTCATTAGAAATACAATTGTATACATGTATTTTTTCCTATAGTTTTTATTATACAATTATTAAATGTATGTTGTATTGTTGGATTATACCTCATTAAATAGCTATTGAATGGAAGAGCTTAAAGAGTCAATGCATTCTAATCATCATGTCATTATTTACATTAGAGATGGCCCTCACCATAAACAATCAATGTGTTGTATTTTGAGTGCTATAAAATAAGATTAGAAAATAATTAATGTGATGTCATATTATTATTGAAATCCTAATCTTTATATATCTTTTTAATTATTCTTAAAAATCATTTGTATTACTCAAATTTATATGTGTTATTTTTATATAGGGATATAAATTTTGGCATTAAATGTCTTTTAATATGTAAAGCTAAAAATGTACTTTGTAAGACCATTGAAAAACTATAATGTTTTTGTTAGTTGAATTGTGTGTGTCAATTTTCAAGTGCATAGATATAAAGTCATATATGTGAAAAAAAAAAAGCTTATGGATGTGAAATATAGAGAATTGAAAGAGCTTGAAATAAATGTGCCTTACATATTGTATGTGTTTTGCAAGTTTTTAAATATGCATATTGTACTATTTTTAAAGATAGATTGGGCCTCAAGTCCTATAGTCAATCCTATTGAGTGCATAATCAATCTTTGGGGATTGAGTAACCAATCCACTAGCTTTTATAATTAGAACAAACAAGTTGTAAAAAATATCATATGTATTGATCTCTTTTAGTATGATTATTCTAAATGAAATAACATTACCTAATAAACTAATAGTTGGGGTTCAACATTTAATTTGTAATAAGTCTAGCTATAAAATTATTTTACATGTGAATTGATAATTGACATGGAGAATTCAATTTGTATACCTGTGACCTATCACATTTGTACATAAAATACTAAAATTACCATTGTTTCAATTTCAACCTCTATATAATTAACACCCCTCATATTATATATTTAACACCCCTCCTATTATATATTTCTATTATACATTTCTAACTTTAAAATATATGCAAACTACCTATTTTTTCTATAACCAATTTTGTACTATTTACTTCTATGCAAACTACTTATTTTTTCTATAACGAATTTTGAATGTTGTACTAATTTTGTAATATATCGTGTGTAAATCTTTGGATTTGGCCAATGCTATTATATGTGATACAGACAGGAAAAGAACATTTGAATTTACGGTTTGACTATAAATTTATCACCCTTAAATTTATAAGTCACATTAATATATTGTTTTAGTACTTTGGAACTTTTTTTCTACTACAAGCAATTAAATTCACTTCAAGATTTCCCTGTCGGTACGATTCTTTTCTTATTATTATATTTATATTTTTGGTTGGTTCTAGCATAAACAAAACCCCAAATAAAAGAAATATTAGTACCTGTTTGAGGAGTTGTTCCTTGCGAGGGAGGTAGGACCTCTGGAATACTATTCAAAACAGCGATTATTGCTCCCAATGACAGATCTGAGTACTCATGTTCAAGTTCTGCTCGTAAACTCTGCAAATCTTCAGCCGCAACCGGAGCAGCCAAACATCTATTCAGCCATAAAAATAAAAGAAGATTTAGCTTTATAGAATAATCGAAATACGAATATCGCAATACTAAAGAAAAACTCGCATTTCATGAATTGGTTTTACTTGGAAAACGAATCAGATTTGATTTGTGATATGCACAGAGCGGAGCCTTCTACAATGAATTGAAGGACCCGATCCGACTTCTGTTGAGGCAAATGCCCATCCAATTGCTTGATGTATTTAGCGAGGTCGCACATGTATTTGAGGAGCTTTATGCCTTCCTTTGTGTTGGAGGAATCTTGCTCAATTCGTTCCAACACACAACCTACAACTGACAGTGCTACTCCCAGCCACTTAATCTGCACTCCTTGATTTGTTACATCAATAATTAATTTGCGGGTTTCACGGTTAAGCTTTCGCTTAAAGGTTCCCTGCAGAAAAGAAACATTGAGAGTTAGTTTCAGAATTGTAGCTGTTAACCCCTATGTCCAAAATTTCTTTCCAGGTTAATACTTTCTTCCTAATAACAATTTAAATGTCTGGATCAACAAGTTCAATAATAAGTAAATAATTCGCATCAATTAATTTAAAAGAAAAATTAGAAATTGGTAAATACCTTGCATAGACGTCTATTAGATCGCTTCAATATCTTGTCCAGTAAAACACCACCAGACTTGATAGAAGAATCCACCCGATCTGTCTTCGCAACTTGTCTTTCCTGCTTATAACGATTGAAATTTGATGTAAATCTGTAGGAGAACACTGTATTTAATAAAGGGCGATTGAATTAATGCTCACCTCTTTTAAGAACTGATCAACGTAAGAAATCAATTCATCGATGTGGCTCATCCCTTCCACCGCAACCATATCACTCATAATATTTTGATAATCTTCTTGGGAAGAAGAAGATGAGAAACAGCAGGAAGTGGTAGCCATTATTCTGTTAGTGAGCTTGTGAAAGAGGGGAGCGGGCAGAAGAAATTGAAGAGATATGACTTAAAACTCAGAATATGTACAAATGACAGCCTTTTGTACACTGTTTTATTTTCCTGCGCTCAAGCTGTAAAGAGTGTTTGGTCTGACTGCTTGGTCTTTTGGACGACATTAAAATCTCCCATTCATTCATTCACTTAGATTTTGATGTATTTGTCTAATAGTTTCTGTTTTTTGTGCCAATATTAACAATAATCCTTAATGTGCTGAAAGGATTCAAATAGAAAAATAAAAAAAATTATAGATTTTACTGTGTTTGTCTAACAAGATCTATTTTTTTTACAATACTGACAAATCTTTGATGCACGATTTTGATTTATTTTTCTACAATATTGACAAATCTTTGGTGCACTCAAGCTGTAAAGGCTCAATTTAGATTTTGATGTATTTGTCTAGTAGGTTCTACTTTTTCTACAATAATGACAATAATCTTTAATGTGTTAAAATGATCTACATAGAAAAGTAAAACTCTTATAGATTTTACTATGTTTGTCTAACAAGTTCTATTTTTCTACAATACTAACAAATCTTTGATGCTCTCAAGCTGTGAAGGGCCCATGTAGAAAAATAAGACAAAAACAGATTTCAGTGCGTTTGTCTAACAAGTTCTAATTTTTATACAATATTAACAAATCTTTGGTGTGCTCAAGTTGTAAAGGGCCTATATAGAAAAATAAAATTATATAGATTTTAATTTATTTTTCTAGCATGTTCTATTTTTTTCTAAAATATTGACAAATCTTTGGTGCACTCAAGCTGTAAAGGATCCATATAGAAATTAAAATATATATTTTGACACATTTGTTTAACAAGTTCTAATTTTTTACAATACTAACAAATCTTTTGTGTACTCAAGTTGTAAAGGAAGGCACACTAGTTGTAAAGGAGGTAGAAAAGCATACTTGGTATGCTCAAATTGTAAAAAGGATCCAAATAGAAAAATAAAATTTATATCAACTTTGGTGCATTCATCAAACAAGTCAAAATTTTCTACAACACTAAAAAAATGATTTGGGACATCTAGCAAAGCCATATTTTACATCAAGCTAAAGCTAAGTGCTTGCATTTATTAATTAAAATTCTCAAAATTTATAATTTTAGTTTTTAATCATTCCTAGTTCTTATTTATAAGATATCTAATATTAATGATGACTAATTAATGTCCTAGGGTTTTTATGTAAAGATGTGTTTTTGGTGAACTCAAGTTTCCCTTGAGCTCCCTCTAGATTTTACAACTTCTCTATAAGGATTTTAAATGTGAATTTTCTAATGATATCCCATAAATTGCATACCTAATCTCATTGTTATATTCTTTAGATTTGTCATTATTTCAACCTCACTCAGCCACCCCCTTTCATTGGGCTATATTGTTTGATAATTCCTTATGGATTCTCATAGACAATTACCTCTTGATAGGACACACACACACACACACCTTATTGATGTTAATGTATTCATTCACTACATGTCAAGTGATCTTCTTATCCTAGATACTCTTATATCCTTCTACTGTAGAGATGAGGAGGTATCTTCAAGGTGATTAGTCTTTCATATTTAATAAAGTTAGTGATTATTCATGTGTAGTGCGGAAAAATGCATACCCTTCCATTTTCACACTTATTTGGGCCCACCTTGCTTCATTTATCTTTCTTTATGTCTTAATTGGTCCTATTTTGCATCCACAAGCCTAATAAACTATATATTTTTTTGGCTAATCCCAACAATCATCAAAGGGAAAATGATCATTCATTGATTATGTCTAAGTGTCCTTGATTTTTGGGTCGAGACTAAAATGCTACCTAGGGTGTCTTAGTCCCCCAAGGGTGTTGGGACCCTGATTTTGAATGCACCTTAAAAAGGTCCCTTTTTGGAGTTTGTGCCCTGAGATTTGAGCCTTGGGACTAAGATGCCACCTAGGGCATCTTAGTCCTCCTTGGCTTATTTTCAGGATTTAATATCAAATTCTGGCAAGATTTAGCCTCCTTTAATTAATGTTTTCCTATGTTGACTTGGTGTGATGTAATTTCTGGATATTAAGCATAGATAAGTATAAATTATACAAGGTTCATTCACTCATTTTCATATCTTATCTCATCTCTAAGTAATCAAGCATTCATGTATTCACTCAAGAGCATTCAAGAGTAGTTCTTCAAGCAATTTGGAGCCATCATCAAGTTTCAAGTATCATATCAAAGATCTTCTTGCATCATTTGTGTTGTTGTGCTAATATTTGTGATGTAGGATTTTGATTCAAGCAAGCAATTAAAGTCCATATCTATCAAGCATTCCTTTGATTCAAGATCCATATCCATTGTAGCCATTTCACACAAGTTTGCAGACTTTACAACAAGGGTTTGGTGAGTTGTAACATTGCATGTTGTTCATTCATCATTCCCTCCATTATTCTATTTCATTTCAAGGTTTAATTACCAACAAGGGGTTTGACCAAGGAAAATCCCCATTTACTAACAATCAACAAGTTTTTCCTCTCTTGCATGCTTGTGATTATAGATTCAGGTTGAAGACTTGAAGATTATTTGGAGTGCAAGATTGCAAAGTTGCATTACAAAGTTGTTATCTTCATGGAAACTCACCTACAGATCAAATCTGAAATTTTCAAAACTTGAGATCTAAGAAGAAGCAAGTGTAGACCTTGGAGCTTAGGATCACATTCAAAGTTTTCAGAAATCCATAATGGGACTAATACGCCACATAAGGCATCTTAGTCCTCCTGAGGGTATTTTTTCAAGATTCTTTGAGATTCTATTCCAAGATCCAAAGACTATGCATCTGCCCCAAAAAA
This sequence comes from Sequoia sempervirens, assembly GCA_007258455.2. Lineage (NCBI taxonomy): Eukaryota > Viridiplantae > Streptophyta > Pinopsida > Cupressales > Cupressaceae > Sequoia > Sequoia sempervirens. The sequence goes on from VDFB02335642.1 coordinate 297,793, forward strand.
TAGCAATGCGACGAAGACAACAGTAAGGGCATCTTTGTCCTCCCTAGCATATTTTGAAAGCTTCTTTACATTTCCAGAATCCTCATCACATCTCCAGACTTCCTAGTACACATATCCTATCTTGTTGTTGCGTAATTTCATTGTTTGCATCCCTCATTTAGCTTGCATAACTAGGTTTTGTAGGTTGAATGCTTACTTGTCTTTCCAAACATTTGCTTGGTGGTGAACTCCTAAGAGCTTAAAGAACCCAGGCCCTTCCTAGGTCCTCCTAGTTGAGAATTGACTCACCTTGTGAGGTTGATAGTCAATCCAATTAGGGTTCTTAAAAAATTATTGAATGATTGTAGAGAAATATGTGGGCATTCCAGCATCCTTATTTTTCTTCGTTTCATTTTGGTGAACCTGACCTTGTTGAGAATTCATTTTTTGATTTGGATTCCATTAAATTCATATGTAGATCTAGGTTGCATTCATTCTTGCATTGCATCTTGCATTAGTGAAATTGCAGCTAGGGTTTCTCATCTTTAGTGAAATTGCATCTAGGGTTGCTTACATTTGCATTAGTGAAAGTGCATATAGTTTGTATTTTTGCTTTCTTCAATTATGTCATCTCATTGAAAAACTAAAAAGTGCATTGTTACTCAACCTGATTGCATTTAGGAACATTATTATTGCATTCAAAATTGAAAAAATTGCATTTAACTTTGCATCCAATTGCTCATCACTAGTTACTTGTTCTTGCATTCATTCACATAGTCTTTTGTTTCTAAACATCAGGTCCCTGGGTAGGCAACCTGGGAACACTGTTATCAACTTGGGAACCTAGGAACCTCCACTAGGACTAAAATTCCCTTACTAGCGTCTTAGTCCCTCTGTAGGTATTTCCCTCAGAATCGTACCTAAGTTGAGTGTTTTTTGTTCCAGTTTTTGGAACCTCCAAATTTCATCAGGAGGACCAAGACACCCTTCCTAGCATCTTATTCCCTGTGGAGTTTTAGGTTGCAATTTTCAAGGTTCCTTAGTGAATTTATGTGCTTCTATTTGTTGTAGTTACTTTGTTGTTTCAGTCTATCAATTTACTATTTCATGCATTTTCATAGTTCATGTTTACATTGGTTTATAAAGATAGATTATTGCATTTTCATTTTGCTAGTTGTAGACTTCATTTTACATTCATTAGAAAAATTAAAATGAAAAAACAAAAACATCAAAAGAAACAAACAAAAAAATGGTTTTGAAACCCTTTAGTAGAGATAACTTTCACATGTTAGATGAAACCCTCGATGACTTAATCTCACCTAGGTCATCCACTAAAGCTTTGACAAAGATGATGCAAGAATCGACAATCATGATCATCATAATTTTTCTTGTCCCAATATCTCTCTCGTTGGTGATGAAGGTACCTTGGTGAAAGAAGATGCAACCGTTAAGAATCATGAAGGTCTTGTTTTCCCTTCTCCTCATTCCCCTTGGGAAGATAGTATAAAAATAGAAGATGAATTCATTTCCACCACTTTACTTAGTTTACATTCCTATCCCAACACTTCCCCTACTTGCGAGAATGCTACAATCGTGAATGACCATGAAAATAACATTTGTGAAGAGGACATGTTGGTGTTAAGAGAACTAATAATTGAAAAGTTTGACAACCCTACTTCTCCCACTTGGGAAGACATTATAGAACATAGGGATGTAATTGTAGATAACCATGATAATCATGTTGGCTCTTCTCCTAATATCCTTCATAACAATGAAGATGATAGTTTTGTGTTAGAAGATATGCTTGAAAGTCATGAAAATATCATTTCTCCCTTTCCTAATGCTCCTACCATTTGGAAAGATCTATTTAAACAAAAAGGTCCAATCATTGGCAAACATGATTCTCCTTCTCTTGATGCCTCCCCTAGTTGTGATGAAGCTACTATTCAAAACCTAACCATGAAATGTGATGAACATCTTGTTTATTACTCCCCTAAAATCTCTCCCACTAGGGTAGATGGTATAGCACACGAGAATGAAACCTTTGACAAAAAAAGATAAAGTCATGAACAATCATAACAATCAAATAGATCCTTCTCCTAATATCCCCACTACTAATGAACAAGACAATTCAACCATTGGTAACTCCCTTGCATGCGATGAAGTCATCTTAGAAGAACCAACCCTTGAATGTCAAGAACATTTGGTTTGTAGTTCTTCTGAAAAATATCCTATTATGGAATATATAATGATGAAATAAAATGAGAACATTGACAATTGTAATTCCTTAGATGAAGATGATGAAGTGACATTAGACTCCCCTTCACTAAGCGATCATGAAAATAACGATAAGTCTTATGAGGTTATGCACATTGGATACCCCTTGGAGTACTCTCCCAAGCCTAAACTTATCATTTATCCACCCTCTCAAAAACTACAAGTTCAAAACAAAACCATCCTTATCCTCTAGCCACCTAAGAACAATGCTTCATAGCAACCAAGTTACAATATCGTTGCTCATACATACAACACTAGGAACAATCTGCAACCAATACAAACACCTTTAACATCCCTCCAATTGCCTAATCCTATCTTGTCTAGTGCCCCTCGTTTTCCTTCACAAAGTGGAAAGGAGTATGATCTTGTCGAACAACTTAAGAATACTCCCACAAAGATATTCCTTTGGGACCTGATTCAGAATTCACTTAATTATCACACTATGCTTCAAATAGCCTTGCAACAAGTTGCGATTTCCTCTAGTGCAAACCTGAATGACATAGCTGCCCTGATTCAAGGAATAAATGCTAACATTGTTTTCCACCAAAGTGAGCTCCCTCCTTTGGAAGTGAAAAACAATGTGATGCTTACATGATCATAGGTCAATACAATAGCACGGGAATAAAGCAAACCCTTGTTGATAATGGCTCTACCCTTAATATGTGTAGTGTAAGCCTTTTGGATAAGCTTGGTGTTGATAAATCAAAAATTCAACTTGGTTCTTTATCTATGAAGGGATTTGACAATGTGGGAAAATGATCGCTTGGGATGATCACATTACCTATTAAATTTGACAAAGTTACATTACAAACCCTGATCCATCTTATGTCTGATGATCTTTCATACTGTATCCTTTTAGGTAGACCATGGAATCATGAGATGCATGCAGTGCCTTCAACTCTTCATCGTATCATGAAATATGTTTACAACAACAAATTTTATACAATCAAAGCCAATCTTGAACCATATAGTTGTTTGAACATTGAGAAAGGTAAAGAGAGTCCTTTGAAAACATTAACACCAACTACACAAGTAGAACCCGTGCAACAAAAACACAAATAAAAATGCATTGAAGAAGTCACGAAGCTATTAGAAGATGATTGGGGTTCCTTGGATTTCGAACTTACATTCATGGGAGAGTACAAGATCATAAACAAAGACTTAGAAAAGGGAAAGGAAAAAGAAGGCCCTTTGCAAGCATCCACCTCAACCACTAAACACAAAGAAGCAAATTATACAACAAACTTTGATGACACTAACTATCAACAACCACCGAATCCTAAAGAAATGAAAAAACATTATGGAAGAGGTTATGAGCTTATGAAACAACTGGGATACAGTGGAAAAGGATGTGGTGCTAGCGAACAAGGTATATGTGTCCCTATAGAGCCTTAAATGCAAGAAAAGACTAGTGGTCTTAGTTATTGTCCCTCGAAAGACACAAACAAGCCTTCACTTCATATCAACACTCTAACAAAGGACTCCTATAATCCAACTTTAAGGTTAATGCATCCTAATTTGATAGACACTAGTGGTCTTGATTGCTATCATTTGCAAGAAACAAAGAAATCCTCGCTTAATATCAATGCCATCATGCAAAACACTTACGATTCGAGTTCTATAGATTTTACATCTTCCTTTAAAGAATCTTGCAATATAAAGAGTCTTGTGTAGGTATGGCAACTAATACTAAGCAAGAGATATCTTTGTCGCACAATAATGAAACATCCTCTATTTTTTATCAAGAGAGGGTGATCCTACAATACTAGTTTACAATTTCTAGGAGATCCTAATTTTTGTTGAAATCACATATTTTTACAAAATATAATGATTTAAGCCTTGAAAGTTCCATTTAAAGGATTCCAATTGAAGAGGGTTTGATCGAACCACCTTAGATCAAACCCCCTTTGATAGAACCCCACTAGTTTTAAACCATACCTATAACAGAGTCTCATTTACACCTATCAAAATGCCAATAAAAAACCACTTTGGATTTACTTTTTGGGGTATCAAATGAATTCATTTAAAATTTATTTTTTGTATGTATGTATTCCTTATTATAAGCTTCCCAAAAAGTATAATTTTAAATAAATTTAATTTTATTATTATATTTATTTTGTATTTCTTGTGAATGTAGGTTTTTCACTGAAAATCAAGCTCTCTATTCTGCACATGTGGAAAAATAGCAGATTATCATTTTATTTTTTTTAAAATATCATTGCACTAGATATTGAAGTCCTTGATCCAAAAAAAAAAAAAGAATTTTGATACATACAAAAAGAGTTGTTGTATATAGTTTGCCTATGTCTAAATTGTAATTGGTTTGACTTTGAAACTTTATTAAGGAAAAAATATTCAATAAAACACTATGAAACCAAATGAAAGCACTAGATATCATAGTTACAAATCTAAATTTGAAAAAAATAGAATTTTTTCCTTTATAGAAAAAAAGTTATGTTGTATACGATGAGCATCACTCCTTAAAAATGGTGTTTATTGAAAAAAACTAGTTTTCAAAGGAGATGGAAAAAGAAGTGTAATCTGATTCCAAAAATTTTGAAAAAAAATATAATTAGAATCTATAGACAAAATTTCACAAATCACTAGTTTGCATCATCTTTAAATTCCTCACGATTTAGCCGCTATAGATGCTCGAGAGTAAAGATTTAGTTAGAAAAAATTAGTTCAGTGTCTAGTTTGGCCAAAAATTATAAACCAGTATTGTGGGATCACCCGAAAGCATCTTGTTGAGACTCCTTCGAGATAGTTTGATATCCCTACCTCCAAGAATATGAAATAAATTTTACTACAAGAATTCATTTTTTGCATATCATAGAGTTCATGGTCATGCTACTAATCAAATTCAAATTCAACATCTCAAGGAGTGTGGTGCTCTTCCTTGTGTTGAAGCACCTAATTCCTCTAACTAATACTTACTTTCAACCTATTCATCTCATCATTGTCCTGCACTAAGTAGGGGCAAGGGGTTAGGTAGCATTTTCCTCATATGACACTTGTCACCTCTTTTGGCTAGTTGACCACATTTCATGCACATATAAGAGCAATCTTGGGATGTGGATGACATGCCTTAAGTTGGATCGCATGAGACATACTGAGTTATGCATTTTGGGGGAAATAATTCCATCCTATTACATGATGTAGCTTATTGGAAACATATGACTTGGCATAGGGCTTTCTGAGTAAGGTCTCATGTCTTCTTCTACTTTAAAGAAATTTCTCACAATAATGGTGTTAGCAATTGCTTTAAAGTGAGGGCATACATCGACAGTCATGTTCCATTGTGTGATTTTATTTTTTCTTGTGATGTGTCCTTTTCTTGGTGGTTTTATTGTGTTTGATTTCCTTTGCGAGTGTGATATTTCTTTTAATTGTCCTCTCTTAGAGACATTAGGCACAATGCTCCTTAAGAAGAGACCTTGCATAAACTAAGAAAAATATCTTTGAACATCCCTCTTTCTTGTTGCATTTCCTTTTTGTACCTTATTAAATTCATGGAGGTATGGCTTTGATATGGTCCCCTGGGGCTCACATAGTGAATAACTAGCTTCACTAGCCCTTGTGAGCGTGCATTTTCTTTTTTTCCTTACCATAGTCATGGGGGTATGACTTTGATATGGACTTCCTAGGGCTCACCTAGTGAACACCTAGCTTCACTAGCCCTTGTGAGTAGGCATTTTGTTTGCATAATGGATAGTGCATTCCACTTGTAAACTTCTTTGTGGACAAATAGCCTAGACTCGGTCCACCACGTTGGAGGACTAGTCAAAGATGGATCTATTGCATTTCCTCTTTCCTTTTTCTCTATGGTGTATGTTTGTGATCCAGTTATCAATGGCTTCATATATCATCTGCATGTGTGTTCTTTTGTGCCTATGTTGGTTTTCCATAGGATCTTGATCCTAGGGGCTTGTCCACCCTCTTGGTTATTGTCGTCCTATCTTACTAGAATTTTTACATTTGAACCCCTCTTGATTGCAGGTTGACTACTTTAGTGTGAGTTTGAAGCAAGTTCATCCTCTCACTAAAGTGGGGGCTAAATGTAGTGTGGAAAAATGCATATCCGTGCATTTTCACATTTATTTGGGCCTACCTTGCTTCATTTATCCTTATTTATGTCTTAATTGGTCCTATTTTGAATCCACAAGCCTAATAAACTATATATTTTTCTAGCTAATCCCAACAATCATCAAAGGGAAAATTATCATTCATTGATTATGTTTGAGTGTCCCTAATTTTTGGGTCAGGACTAAAATGCCACCTAGGGCGTCTTAGTCCCCCAAGGGTCTTGGGACCCTAATTTTGAATGCACCTTAAAAAGGTTCCTTTTTGGAATCTATGCTCCGAGATTTGAGCCTTGAGACTAAGACGCCACCTAGGGTGTCTAAGTCCTCCTTAGCTTATTTTTGGGATTTAATTTCAAATTTTGGTAGGATTTAGCCTCCTTTAATTAATGTTTTCCTATATCGTCTTGGTGTAATGTAATTTCAGGATATTAAGCATAGATAAGTATAAATACAAGGTTCATTCACTCATTTTCATATCTTATCTCATGTCTAAGCAATCAAGCATTCAAGTATTCACTCAAGAGCATTCAAGAGTAGCTCTTCAGGCAATTTGGAGCAATCATCAAGTTTCAAGCATCAGATCAAAGATCTTGCATCATGTGTGTTGTGCTAACTTTTGTGATGTAGGATTTTGATTCAAGCAAGCATTTCAAGTCCATATCTATCAACCATTCCTTTAATTCAAAATCCATATCCATTGCAGCCATTTCACACAAGTTTATAGACTTTACAACAAGGGTTTGGTGAGTTGTAACATTGCATGTTGTTCATTCATCATTTCCCTCCATTATTCTATTTCATTTCAAGGTTTAATTACCAACAAGGGGTTTGACCAAGTAAAACCCCCGTTTACTAACAATCAACAAGTTTTTCCTCTCTTGCATGCTTGTGATTGTAGATTTGGGTTGAAGACTTGAAGATCATTTGGAGTGCAAGATTGCAAAGTTGCATTACAAAGTTGTCATCTTCATGGAAATTCACCTACAAATCAAATCAGGAAGTTTCAAAACCTGATATTTGAGAAGAAGCAAGTGTAGACCTTGGATCTCAGGATCACATTCAGAGTTTTCAGAAATCTAGAATGGGACTAATACGCCACCTAGGGTGTCTTAGTCCTCCTGGGGGTATTTTTTTGAGATTCTTTTTTGAGATCTAAAGGCTCTGCATCTACCCCAAAAAATAGCAACGAGACTAAGACAATAGTAACGGAATCTTTGTCCTCCCTAGTATACTTTGATAGCTTCTTTACATTTATGAAATCCTCGTCACATCTCCAGACTTCCTAGGTACACATATCATATCTTGTTGTTGCATAATTTCATCATTTGCAACCCTCATTTAGCTTGCATAACTAGGTTTTGTAGGTTGAATGCTTACTTGTATTTCCAAGCATTTTCTTGGTGGTGAACCTCTAAGAGCTGAAAGAACCCCCTTCCCAGGTCCTCCTAGTTGAGAATTGACTCACCTTGTGGGGTTGATAGTCAATCCAATTAGGGTTCTTAGGACATTATTTAATGATTGTAGAGAAATATATGGGCATGCCTGCATCCTATTTTTTCTCCATTTCATCATGATTCCATCTTGTATATATCACCTCACTTGGTCATGAGTTATGTAGCCACTTATTTTCCTATTCTTGATGTTAGTGATATGTACAATAATTTACTCTTAAGTATTGTTGATGTAGATCAACCTATGTCTGAGTCTTACCAGACTAAGATTAGTTACAACAATTCATCCAAAAACAAAGAATCTCACTCAGTTTTTTACTACACAATCATAAGTATGAAAATCACTCTGAATTATTAAATTATTATTGTCCAATTTACAAAATGAAAATATTTAAACAAAAATCTACAAATTACAAATGCTTCCCCTATTTTATTGCAATCTTTAAACACCAAATCTAAACTTCCACAAGTTCTAGATGCCACTCTTCTTTTGGTTTTTATGTGTAGAAATTTATAACTTAGAAAGTGGTTCAATGCCATTTTTCTTCTTCACCTCCAATGCCTATACTGCCCTCTCAACCACACCCCTTTATTTTTTGGTATTTGGCAAAAATTAACTACCAAAAGGGAGGTCAATGAAATTCATTTCTTCCACGGTTTTGTTGTTGTCTCTCTTTTTCATTTACGCACCCAAACTTGCTTTTTCCAAAATATCCAACTCTTCACATTCCCTTTTTATCCCATGTAGCCTCCTAAAAGATAAAAATTCTTCTTTGGTGTCTCTATTTTGAGTTGAAAAACAAAATATAAATCACCCAGTTTGGGGCAGCCAACATACAATGAATTTTTCATACATTTTAATATGCCTTGTTTAAATATAAACTTCTAACATTTTTTTTTTTTTACCTTTAGAATTTGGAAATTAATTAAATAACTCCCAAATGGAAATGCTTGATAGATAGGTAAACGATATCATCCAGAATGAAAGCTTGAAAAATTTCACATGTACACCAAAACAAAATTTTAAAGCAAACAAAACCAAAATTGAATGAAGGTTGATGCAGATAGCTAGCATACCTGGATGCTCCTGCATCAATTGTTCTTCCCCTCTTTGGATTTTGATGAAGACATAACATGCCTAATAGATCTTCATGATGATATGTCACCTTGCGTTACACTAATTGAAGATCTAATATTAATTTAAGGGGAGAATTTTTACAAGAAGACTCTAATGGTTTTGTAAGGTTAGAATTTACATAATTCATAATATTAACCTTATATTTTGGCACACATTTTTTGTGTCTATTCTATTAGTCATATTTAGGCCTCATAAAACCCATTTCTTGGCCTTTCTATTAATAAAAAATATGTGAAAACTAGAAAAAATCCTTTAAGGCCTCAACCCTAGCATATCTCTAAAGTTTGGACACCTAATTAAATTAGGATACCAATTCCATAATTTGTTATCCCTATACACTAGCACCTTTCATGTTCATTCTTGTGCTTAATATTTGGTTCTAGGCCTTGACAACCATTGTAACACTAAATTTTAGTATATTTCCAATGATCCCTTTTCCCATATTTACCTATAAAGTTATTTTTAAGCTCATTCACTAGGTTTATCTCTTTAAAACTCATGCATGTGCTCTCACAAGATTCATCTCTTACTAAGTTTTCAAAGGCGACTTCATTATTTTCAAAGTATAAATCTTTTCAAGTGATGATTAAAGAATTAAATCTCTTTTTGTGTCAAATTCATCTAGATTTCCATTGAATTTTTTCTCCTCTCTTTGTTTCCCCTCTATAGATCTCCTATTTTTTCAATGAAACTATAATTTCTTCCATTTAAATTGTTTTCTCCTTGATTTCATTTCTCAAGACCCTTCTCACTCCCATTGTGTTGTATATTTACCCTTTTCTCATTCCCAAAATCTCCTTTTACCATGTTTTGTGATTTTCATCTTTTATTTTATCTTCATAACAACCACATACTCACTATAGTGTAGAAAGACACATAAGTTTTGATTTCTTAGTCATATTATTTCTACACATACAACCATTTTATCCTTACTAAAAATATGCACACTCCCAACTTCCCAAATTACTATTTTGGAGTTTGGAATAAGCTAAATAGGTGATTGAGGAAGGTATTTCTCTTATAACATGAATATTTTTTTATCTCCCAAACTTTAGATAATTACATATCTTTTATGGTAACTAAAATTAATATTTTATATGGATACAAAGCATAAGAAAAATTAGATGAGCATCCAAAAAAATATTGGGAATTGTAAAACTTAGAGACATTAGTTCCCAAGCAAAAAAAACATATTGAGTTATGTAGGAGCACCCCAAGTCTATAAGTTCTTAGATTTGGCTCAAATTTTATAGGGATACACTCTTGAACCACTTGATTTTATTTTAGCATCTATTTTTTTACTAGAAATGGATTTCTAATTATAGTCTTATTTCCTTTTAAATAGTAGTTTTAGTTTTCTTTTTTTTTGTATTAATAATAGTTCAAGCACTCAAAATATACAAACCAGGTCCAACATATTTTAACTGGTTTAATAGCTATACATTGTAAAGCCACTTGCAAACAATAATATGCATATACATTTAACCTTACATGGGTATAGAAATTAAACTTACCAGAACTATGTTGGCTTAAGAGGTTTATTAGCTAATTCTATACAATTATTTTTTAAAAGGAGGCCTACGAGTAGATCAATAATTTATGAAGTATTTCCCATATCTGTACTCTCATTGCAAGAATCACTGCCCAATTTACAAGCATTTCAATGGCCTCCAGTTCTTCATTTGAGAAGACTTCTTCAATTCCCTGATTATCATTAGTGTGCAGCCTTGGATCCCTCCTTGTTAAGTCTTCCTCTTTGGTAGTAGGCTTATCATTGAGTTCCTTTTGAAACACTTCTAGAGCTTGCATGAAGATAGCCATGCTTGGCTGGCCTTGTTTCCATGTGTGTCTAAATCTAACTTCATGTTTATTTAGCAACACTATCCCATCCTTTAGTAATTGTTGCCCGATTTTCACCTGCGGCCTCAATCAAGTAGGAAAAATTGTGTTTTAGGTGTTCATAATGGCCAAATGGGGATTTTGCATCAATGGTTAGATCATGCACCTAAGGATATTTCACAAGGAGTTTTGTTGGAAGGCATGCCTCGATCAGTTTTGGCGAAAAAACTCATCAGAGAAGAAAGTCGGCAAGACCCTCCTATTGTCTTGCCGACTGGCAGTGTGTTCTACTTGGTTTAATACACCCGTCGCAAGGACATTCGGGTCACCATGAGTCTTCATGTTTCTCTCTGCTCAGAGGGAGGTCATGCCGATAGTTTTTAACAAGGGTGGCGTCGTCGGGAATGAGTTGCTTCAGGATGATGCCTCTCCAACTGCATGAGGTCCCGATGAAAGGAGGCATCATCGCTACAACGTCTTGCCAACATGGGAGTCTCATCGAAAGAAATGATCAGCGTCGGGGAAAGCAGAATGCATTCAGAGTGAGGTCTTGCCGACCCGATAGGGTCTCGTCGAGTGGATATTTGGAATCGATAAGAATTCTAGCCACGGGGTTGACTTCGACAAGATGTCTCGATGAAAGTGGTGGTCTCTCTGAGAGGAAAGGAGCTTGGCGAGAGGTCTCTCCGACCAAGGGATGTTTACCCAACAAGAAAGGAAGTGGTGAGCTTGGCGAAGGATTTGAGTTCACTGTGAGGTCTCACCGACCAAGCAATGTCTCCCCGAAATGAAGTGAGCTTTCACCAAAACAAAAGGACCCTCGGTGAGATGTCTTGCTAACCCAGTAAGATCTCGCCAAAGCGGGATTCTTCAGTGTACATAGGGGCTTTCGCTGGAAGGTCTCATC